>SEYY01001096.1:277037-294537 GCA_009176605.1 Armadillidium nasatum | reverse complement strand
TAGCTTAAATACTTTCCGAGTTATAAAGATGTGAGTTTCATGGTATCTCGTAAAATAGTGCGTGTTCTCGGTTATATCAACTTAATATACTTCAGAGAGGCATCAATCACGGGAACAACGAGAGAAGTCGTATTACCATAGTTTTTTCAAAGTATCTGTGTGGACAACTACATTTAATGATTTACTCACTGTGGCAGACTATTCCAAGTAAAGTGGCTATTCTCGGTTAAATCAATTTGCTCAACTTTAGAGGGACATCATTCATGGGAACAACAAAGCAAGTCGTAATTCCTAATTCTGAATTTTTGTATTCAGAATAATGCTTAATTTTGCATTGTATTCAGAGTTTAGTTATTTATTTTTGAAAATGATTTTATATTCATTAATTATTTTTCATTGTATTCATTTAATTTGTATTGTTTTCACAAATAATTTGGCAATAAATTTTTTAATCGCTATTTTTTTTAATTATTATTTTTATTTAAAGTTTCATTTTTCTAATTTCTAACTATCATTTAAGTAAACATAAGATCCTAATAGATGAAAAAAAAAAAAAAAAGAAGAAACAATACTTTTAGTATTATAAAAAGTATGGTGAATAATTAGGTAAGTGTGATTAAATACCATACCATGATTAGGAAAGTATGGTGAATAATTTGGTAGGTTCTGGTGAACAATCAGGTAACTACAGGAAAATTGTAAAAGAGTTTCAGCAAATTAAGTTTTCTTCAAACCATTAAATTTAGAAACTCATTTGAGTCACATTGATGACAACCAAATTTTTTTTTTCAAAAACTGGATTTACAGGAATAGTTCAAAGATAAAAAAAAAGTACTGCCCTGAAAAGTTACGATTTTTTACTTAACAACTATTCCTGTGTTCACAGATATAATGGTCTTGCACGAGGTTTGAATATATATATATATATATATATATATATATATATATATATATATATATATATATATATATATATATATATATATATATATATATATATATATATATATATATATATATATATATATATATATATATATATATATATATATGAATATATATATATATATATATATATATATATATATATATATATAATATATATATATATATATATATATATAATATATATATATATATATATATATATATATATAGTATATATATATAATATATAATATATATATATATATATATATATATATATATATATATATATATATATATATTTACGACTTTACGGGTAGAGTTGCAGACTGAGTAAAAATTTTGTGACTTTCGAAACTAACCCAATTCTTACCTCAGTTTAATATGATTGGATTCTAGCTTATAAAGTAGCTTGTAAATCATAATTAATAATTAATAATAATAATAATAATAATAATAATAATAATAATAATAATAATAATAATAATAATAATAATAATAATAATAATAAAATAATAATAATAATTATTATTATTATTATTATTATTATTATTATTATTATTATTATTATTATTATTATTATTATTATTATTATTATTATTGTTATTATTATTTTCTAACTGCAGAAATTTCATTATCATTCGTCAAATTCAAATTCAACGGGAAAATGATGAAACAATTCATCCTGCTATCTGCAATATATTCTCTGGCTTTTATAGGTGATATATATATATATATATATATATATATATATATATATATATATTATATATATATATATATATATATATATATATATATATATATATATATATATATATATATATATATATATATATATATATATATATTATATCATTTTACAATTAGAAAATATAAAGCAACTTTTAAGTCACTTGATCAACAAATTATTATTACTATTATTATTATTATTATTATTATTATTATTATTATTATTATTATTATTATTATTATTATTATTATTATTATTATTATTATTATTATTATTATTATTATTATATAATTATTATTATTATTATTATTATTATTATTATTATTATTATTATTATTATTATTATTATTATTATTATTATTATTATTATTATTATTTATTATTATTATTAATATTAAACAATCATTAATTCATAAATTATAGACAGCTTTGTTATAACATTGTTTTCTCTCTCAGAATAGTTAATTATCTTCGAATGTTTTATCCACTGAGTAGAATATTGTGTCTCAAGTAATCTCAGTAATATTTCTTTGATTTAGTCAAATTTTTTTTTTTTACGTTGATTTCCATTTTCCTTTTAATAAGATTACTTTCCCCTTGGAAAAATGGTCCCCACCCTGACGTTGCAAACTGACGAGATTCCAACTGCATTCTCCTGGGTAAAATCGACCAAGTCTTTTCCAACCTTAAGGTCATATTCCATTTGTTTCTGCATCAAAATATTACGGGCAAGACCCTCTTACAATTCTATCATATCATACGCAGTTCCCTCAGATGTAAATGAAATATATATTGGTGAGTAAACTGAAGTGGTGATAAGTTTGTATTCATGGCTTAATATATACTACTTTACTTCAGGTTTCTACGAAAGTCTCTTTTGTTTATCTTTTTTCATACTGCTAACTAATATACGTCAGTTATTTTTGTTTATAGTTTATTTCTCTTTTTGAAGGATTCAGTTTTCCAGAAGGATATTTCAACGTTTGGAAAGAAATGAAAACAGTTTTCGTAAGTAAGCATAAAGTCGAAATTCTCACATGGATAAGAATTTGCTACCTTCAAAATTTTGATAAAAATAAAATACAGTTTTGGTTGAATGATTTTTACGAAGAAAAACTCAATGTTAGCTTATCCAAAATAGAAGGTGGTGGAAGTTTCTTCCTGGGGCAAGATCAGGATGATATGGATTCAGGATTTTCCTTAGATCAAAGTTTAAACGCCATTATAGCAAATTTTAATTTTTTCGATTCAGAAATTTCCGTAAAAGAAGCTGAGAGATTTGTTACCTGCAAATCGAAATTTACAAAAACTTCATTCATGAATTTTCAGGAAACAAATTCTTGGAAATTAAACGATTCAGTTTCGTTTGGTGAAATATTGGAAGAAGAAATATGTAAACAAATGACACCATTTTATCTTATGTTTCCGGAAGAAAGATTTTTTATAGGAACAGTTAACATGTGTTCAAATTTTAATGCCACCATACCAGTACCTAAAAACGCAAGGGAAAATAACGACCTGATTTCAATTGTCGAGGACTATAAAGATATCTGTAACGATGGAAGTGGCAATACTGTCTGGCTTGCTGTTTCCATTCAACTTAGAGCAGTTTACATTTGTTGATTACTATGACAAGACTGAGATAATTTATAAAAATTATAATAATAACGTTTTTGTGGAAGGATCAGAATGTACTTCGATGTTATCTATTACATTACTTTTAGGCAAATGGTTTGGGACAAGTTGCAATGCAGAACCACTCTGTGGAATTTGTAAATTTGATGATGTCACAGAAGTTAGAGTGAGTAATTTTTATCAATTTCATTTTCATTATTTCATAATTTATTTGTTTATATTTCCTCATTCTTTTCCTTGTATGTAACTGAAAAATATTAATGATTTATTTCACAAATAAAAAAATCTTTTGCTTTCACAGTCGAGAGGCCTATGCGAGAGATCTCTTTTTGATCCAATTTTCTTAGTGTATGGATATGAAAATAGAAAACCCCATTTCAGGGGTTACTATTATTCAGATTTAAAATGGGATGGAAAGACGTGGGTTCTCGAACATTTGGCTAAAAATGAAACGAGGGCTGAAATGATAATGAACACAAAAGGTACGTATTGACAATCATGCATTTAAATATATTATTTCTTTTTATTGAATCATTAAAACATAATTTGAAAAATAAAATGTATTTTTTCAATACACATGCATATCAATCACATATTTGAATAAGACTTTGAATTACTTTTGTTGTTTTTAAAACAGAGATGTAAAAGTATTTTAAACTAACAATTATACTAAATTTTGAAATATAAAAAAAGTGTAAGGAAAAGGAACGAAACAGAGATGTGAATGACGTAAAAAAATGAATGAAGAAGTGACTGAAACAGTAATAATGATAAAGGAAAAGAAATTTTAAAATGTAACAGGAAATGAAGATTCCTTAAATATTCCTAGGGTAAAATGATAAGAAAGAAGTAAAGAGAAAATTTGAACACTGGGATTTAGATGAAAGAGAAATAGAGAGAAAGGAAGTAGAAAAGTTGGATGGAGGTTGATGAGTTTCGTGAATGTGTGTTAGACACTTGTTTATGAGTTAGAAAGTTGAATAGCGAGGTGGCAAAAAAATTTATGGCATCAAAGAAATTCGAAAAGAGTTGGTATTTTCTGATTGCATGTAGGATGCAACAATAATAATAATGTTTGAAAAGAATGGAAAGAAAATAAAAGCAGGAAATAAACTTGAGATGAGTAAATTGATTTAGGTGCTAAAGAGGAAAGTCGGCTGGAGAAAGATATGAGTGCGAAGCTGAGAAAATGAAAAAGCAAAGATTGGAGAACACATTTCGACATTTGGATATTAAGGGATGGATAGATACTGAAACAAGAAGGAGTTAAAATGGAGAAATAAGGTAATCATAAATTACATTGGAATGAGATCGATTAGAAATGTGAGAACAATTTTGGTAAGAAAAATTGAAGGGAAGACGATCGAAAATTAAAAAGCTTAAGAGGAAACATTTTAGAAGAGAAAATCGGAAGACTTAGAAAGAAATAATAAAGAAAAGGAGAAAAGATCCTACAGTTGTTGATGTCGTTATAGTATAAATGGTTTGACTTTTCGAAGGTTTTCTTACACTAAGGAACACTTCAATTCCCTCGAAACATCCATTGCAGGGGATGTGGTCTTTTCTTCCATTCCAACACATCATCTATAATCTAATAAAATCAGAATCATTTCCTTCGTATTAAAAGATCTTTTCATTGATATGCATTCCCATGGAATATCTGAAATTTGAAAAGTGTTTCGACATTTTTACACTCATTAAAGTTACATCAAACTTTGTGGATGACAATAATCATGAACAAAAAATGGGCGAATTGTTATCAACATGCCTTAACTTGTCTGTGATGGGATCTAAAATTTAAACACCCAAATCTGTGGAAAATTCTAAGTTCTGGTACCTAATTCGAACCCCTAATAGTAAAACTTCCAGAATAGTTCTTTCAGAAGAGGTTGGACTTTAAATAATATATTCAATTAACAATAGAAGAAAAAAAAAAAAAAAAAAAAAAAAAAAAAAAAAAAAAAAAATATTCCAGTTTAAAATATGAATGTCAAAGTTCAATTTTAGATTTATTCTATTTAAAAAAATTTTTTTTTTTAATTATTATCTAACGCAGACGAACTTTACAAAGGTTCAGAAAATCGTATCATTCAAAAACGTGTAATGGCAGCGAATTTTCTGTGTCAATTCGATCTCGTCAATTATCCGTTCGATTTACAAGACTGTAAACTCGTCTTAAAGGCAACTCAGAGGGAAAACAGAATCAAATTTTTCGGAGGAAAATCAGAATTTTTAGTAATTGACGTCAATGGAAAAAATTTTCTCTAATTTTATGCTTTAAAATCTTGATTGATTATATTAACTTTAAAGTTTCTTGAAACTTTATATTCCTATTAATATATTTACAATTTTTTCTATAGGGAGAAAAAAAACTTTTGGAATATCAAATGAACACAATTTCGCTGGAGTCTAAAATTCACAATGGTTATAGTGAATTAATTCTTTTAATGCAGTTTTATAACCTCTTTAAATATTATATTTTTGGAACGTGAGTATCATTTAAAATTATTATTAAAAATTTTTTTTTTTTTTTTTTTTTTTTTTTTTTTTTTTTTTTTTTTTTTTTTTTTTTTTTTTTTTTTTTTTTTTTTTTTTTTTTTATTTTATATATATATATATAATATATATATATATAATATATATATATATATATATATATATATATATATATATATATATATATATATATAATATATATATATATATATATATATATATAATATATATAATAATAATATATAATAATAATAATATATAATAATAATAATAATAATAATAATAATAATAATAATAATAATAATAATAATAATAATAATAATAATAATAAATAATTGATTTTATTTTTAAAGTCACTCTTGCAATTTTGAATAAACTGTAATTTTGGATATCTATCTAGATACATTCCAACAACTCTCATTGTCTTTATAACGTACATGACATTTTTTTTCGCTTTGAGGGACTTCACCAACAGAATAATGGTTTCTTTGACCGCTCTGATGGTTCTCGCTGCCCTTTTTCTTCAGACGAGTCAAGGAGTTGCAAGAACGGCTTATATGAAAGTAGGTTTCACGATTAAAGGTTAAAATTTAACCTTAACAGAATAGTTCTTCTGAATAAATATAACAGTGGACTTGATAAAATTAACAAATCTCTAAATTTCTAAATACATTCAAAATAGGTTACTTTTTAATTTATTTTTTTTTCAGAATATTGGTAATATAGGAAAGTCTTGTACCTATGAAACATTATCCTGTATTTAGTTTTACTTTTATTCTATATTTGGTAGTTTAGTTTTTGCCCCTTTGAGCTGTGAAACAGATTTTAAAAAAAAAATAAAATAAATAGTGTTTATTAGATGTAATAATATATATATATATATATATATAATATATATATATATATATATATATAATATATATTATATATATATATATATATATTATATTATATATATATATATATATATATATATATTATTCTCAGAGTTTACTTAGCATCCATAAATATTTCAAAAACTCCTAAACGCACGTTAAAAAGGATAACATTTTTTGGAATCCTTGGCGAATTTTTAGTAAGAAAATTGTAAAAGATCTGAAAAAATAAGTTAAAAAAAAAGAAAAAATAAAAATAATTTATTATTATTATTATTATTATTATTATTATTATTATTATTATTATTATTATCATTATTATTATTATTTTTATTATTATTATTATTTATTTTTTTAGCGTACTTAGTTTGACTTAACATAACCTGAAGACCGAAGTTGCCTGGGATACAGGCCTAACAGATAGATGGATCCGTGCCGTGAATACAATACTGCTTTATTACCTAATATATATATATATATATATATATATATTATATATATATATATATATATATATATATATAATATATATATATATATATATATATATATTTATATATATATTTAACATCTTTTACAATTTTGTTATTCATTCGTGAAATTTATCTTACTCCAAATTCGCGAAATTTATTTCAGAAAAAGATACAGTGCCAGACGTACGATTTTGTCAAATGTATCAAAAAACTATAATTTTCTTACTTATTAAAATTATTATAAATTTTTTTTATTTCTCAATTTTTCTTTCTCAAAATTCGCCAAGGATTTCAAAAATATAATCCTTTTTAACGTACGTTTAGTAGTTTTTGAAATATTTATGGATGCTAAAGTAAACTCTGGCATATATATATTATATATATATATATATATATATATATATATATATATATATATATATATATATATATATATATATATATATATATATATTATATATATATATATATATATATATATATATATATATATATATATAGTTTTTTTTCTCTCTCTCTCTCTCTTTCAGCTAATTGATATCTGGTTTTTATTCTGTATGATCTTCAACTTTACAATTGTTGTCTCACTGGTATTGGTTAATCATGTTCAAGAAAGGTGTTATGTTATTTCGGCTTCCAGAATAACTCCGGATGGTGACCATAAGGAAAACATTTCCGAATTTAACGAAAAAATTTTTCGGAGACCTGAAAAAATGAATAGACTTTTTATGTGTTTTTTTCCGGGTTTCTTTCTTGTGTTCTCTACAGGTTACCTCACAGCAATAATCTCAGAATGGCAAATTCCAAGTTTGTAAGATAAAAAAGAGCATTTTTAACCCTCACGAAAGCACATTAGGTAAAATATTTAATTTAATACTTAAACCTATTGCTTATAAAAAAAAAAAAAAAAAATACTGCAAAAGCCTATGCGTTTACTTTGTTAAAATCAGAATCCGTTTATATATTAATTATGCATTGTTTGTTTTTATTTTTTTAGTATACAAATAGATGTAAGCTTCATCTTTGAGTTTTAACCATAAAGTCTTTGGTTTTAACTGCAGAATAATTTCAGTTGCTTAATTTGAAAATGTACGACAACTACAGGAAAAATATTCCGTTAGATTGACTGGCAACTATATTCTAATATGCAGCGTCACCAATTTAGCATTTTTCTGACTAAATGTAGCCTTTTTTATATATTGAGCAGGATTTCTTTACATTTAGCATTTATCAGAAAATTTAAATTAAATTACTTTCGGATTGTTAGTATTATAGCTGTTTATTTTTTTTATATAATAACCTCAAATAAGGGCAAGAAAATTATTGTTCAATTTCTCTACGATTACGATTTTTCCTTTTTCCACAAGGGAATAAAAAATTACTAGCATTCTTATGATTTATAAAAATGACTCAGTTAGTCATGTCATGTTATAATAGTGTAACACTAGTTTTTATTTGACGTGACGTACTATTTTCACCCTCCTTCACATATACCCTACAAATTTGCAAGTGCTTACTCGTACATTACCTTTTCTAAAACAAATAGTGAAACATAAAGCTACTTCAGAGAAGAATAAAAGGTCGGCTTCCAAAAATAACCCCTCATTCACCCTTTCCTTCATCTGATGGGGTTGGTGCCACCTTGATCTTGCTGCCGACTTGCTGGCAAATTACCTTTTCTACGATATTCACGGTCTCTTGTAATTTCCACTTCGTCGAATATCACTTCTCTTCTTCTCGACCTCATCTCTTGTTCTTAACCGAAACTCAGGTGCTTTGGTGCTCTGACAGCAAATCCTACTCTTGACTCTGTTTCCTCCTACTGTCTCTATCCTCAAATTTCAGTCAAAGGCGGATGATGCGCATATGTGCGCAACGATATTGTTTGTTCACGTGTATCTAATTTAGAGTCCCCGAATTCTCTTAAGGTCTCTTGCTCTCCTGCTTAGCTAGCTTGAGCTGACCACCTTGAGTAGTCTATACAACTACCTACACGTGTCCCTGACCGCCTTGGTAATATATATATATATTATATATATATATATATATATATATATATATATATATATATATATATATAATATATATATATATATATATATATATATATATATATATTATAATTCTGTTACCCTCGGTGTACTTTGATAATATGTTTGTAACTTACCACTGATCGATTAATCAATAAATGCAGAATTTTAATGTAACATGTTTTCTATATTTATTTTGATCAGGAATTATTATCATTCCATTAATAATATAATTTTATAAATAATTTTATTTTTCTTTCCTCAAATGAGTGTCAATTGTGAGAAGAAGAAGAAGAAGAAAAAAAAAAAAAAAAAAAAAAAAAAACACACACACACGCACACAACTTCCTGAAAAGAATGGCTGAAATTCGAAGCCTTCAGTAAGTTTTTATGTAAAGTTTCTGATGATTGATTGAAGAGTATTGTATAAGTACAGCCAATGTGTTTTAGTGACAAAATATTTTTAGAAGTCAATCTCAAACGAACAAAAGACACATTTAACTGCAACTTTTGAATCTTTTTTCTGGTACTAGTTTTAAAAAAAAAAAAAAAAAAATCGAAAATAACTTCTATAAGTTTCTTTGCTGCCATTCATCACATAACAATTGCGATCGTTTAGGACATCTGTGTAAAATTAATTGCAGACAGTAAATACGATTTTCGCAGATTTTAAAGAAATTAATTCCTGATATAAGTAAAGGAAAATTTAGTTTTGTTAAATGTCTATGACGTAACAGCAACAAAGACTCTAAGTCTAAGAATTATTATTATATACTTTGGTCTTATCACGAAAAAAATACATTCCTTAATTAATGACGCAGTCAATCATTTAATTGCAAAATATTTAAATTTAAGTATTTGGCACGCTTATTCCTTTTAGCATGAATTGTATCTTCTTAGCATTTTTTTGTTAGAGGGTTGGCAACTCTGCTAGTATAATAAAAATTTACAGTTGGTCTGAGAATTCTGCGAAATGTGATGTGAGTTTTTGTTTTAACTGAAAATCTTAACACATTTTGGAAGGGTTCTTTTAAATATCGTAAAGCCGAAATCTTATTGAAATTTGTTGCTGCTTATCGTGACATTTCTACAGCAATTTGTAACCGGTTGTGACACTCTTGAACCAGTTATCAGTTTTTATTTTTCTAAGTAATTGGCTTAATTTCGCACAAGTTTTTTTTTTTCCTTTGTGGGTATGATATCAAAGCCCTGCCGAAAAAAACGACGCTAATGCGTTGAAGTTATCAAGATTTAAACTAAAGTAAATCACGTAGAGTATTTCTTAGAAGAAACAAAGAACTTTGTGGTGGATCAACCTTCCTTCAATGAGCTTGAAGAAGTTGCAATAGCAAGTACAGGTTAGTTCTGATATTGGTTAGGCAGATGATGGTTCTTAAAGTCGATGTTTCTTAAAATTTAACAACTGATCAGACTGAAATACATTGTAACGAATATGGAGAATAAAAAAGGGTAACTGTAAAAAGTTCTGGAGCCGTAAAATGATAAATCATCCTATGGTTTTAAACATAGATCCATTAACCGCAATGCTCATTTCCTTTATCAATTGATAAAGTTTGGAAAAACTTAGTTTTATTTTATGTACTACTTTTGACTTAAACATATTAAGGGATGTGTATCCGGGCATTTAGGCATTTTAACATTTGAATCTTTAGGTGGTAATAAATTCGATCTGGCACGAACCTCTCTATTTTCACTATATTGAAAATATGAAGTCAAAATATGTTTAAATGCATTCTACACATAATTTTCTTTCACGGAAGAGTAATATAAATATATAATAAAAAGAAAAACCATTAAAAAAAAGGAAAAAACATATTTTTACTCCGAATGACGAATCAACTGGCCTTCGTTTGTACAAAAATAGGAAAACCAATTGAATACCAGGTTGCCATATTTGTCCTTCGACTGTTCTGTTATTTTTCTGCAATGTACTACAACCTTCGATATATCAAAACATCGATATATCAATGCAAATTTTTTGACATTTGTATTATTATTTAGCTTTTATTCATTTACGCCTATTATTATTATTATTATTATTATTATTATTATTATTATTATTATTATTATTAATTATTATTATTATATTTAGTTTTCTAGCATACTTAGTTCGACTTATCATAACCTGAACGACCGAAGTTTGCCGTGTGATACAGGCCTAACTGATTGATGGAACGTTGCCGTGGCATACAGGCCTACTACTATTATTACATATATATATATATATATATATATATAATATTATATATATATATATATATTGGTAAAGGTGGAGATTGTTTGAGTTTCGATTGTTAAAAATATCGAAAATCGAAAATATCGGAGAAGCCTATCGTAAACAAGAGAGTTGCCAGAGGTACTATTACTAGACATAGACACAAGTATTATTACTTACTTTTCTAGCAGAACCTAATTCGACTTTATCATAACCTGAACTACCGAAATTGCCGTAAAAAGAGGCCTAACCTACACAAGAATTTGCCGTAAAAGAGACCTAACGTACACAAGAAGTTTGCACGACATAGTAGCCTAGGGCTAATTATAGGCAGGAAAATATCGATTAAAAAAAATATCGATATAAAAAATATCGAAACTCAGAAACAATCTCCACCTAAGCTATATATATATAGATATATAGTTATATAATATATATATATATATATATATATATATATATATATATATATATATATATATAATATATATATATATTATATATATATAATGGTGTTATATGGCAGTAGGCAAATCAACGCAACGTTCCATTATCAGTTAGGCCTGTATCACACGGAACTTCAGTCGTTCAGGTTATAAATCGAACTAAGTACGCTAGAAAATAATAATAATAATAATAATAATAATATATAATAATAATAATAAATAATAATAAAATAATAAAAATAAAGAAGTGAAAGTAATAATAATAAAAATGTCAAAAATTTGCATTGATATATCAATGTTTCAAAATATCGAAATTATATTCGATCTGTACGATACCTCTTTCTCTCTCTCTCAAAAAAGAGGAGAGAGAAAATGGAATTAAACGGAAACCAAAGTAAAGAGAAAAGTTACAAAAGGAACTAAAGTAAAAATATATATTATATATATTATATATATATATATATATATATATATATATATATATATATATTATATATATATATATATATATATATACATAGTAAACCCCACAGGAAAAAAACAAAAATTAAAAATTTAATTTTTGTTTTATTTCCTGCTGGGGTGTTATTACTGTCTAAAATTTACACGGTTATAGTGTATATATATATATATATATATATATATATATATATATATATATATATATATATATATATTATATTATATATATATATATATATAATAATATATATTAGATATAATATAATTCCTGGTTATTCAATTTCTCTTTTACTTTATTCGTCGTTCAATCCATTTTCTGTTTTAAATTAGAAAACGGCGGCATAACCGCTTCTTGGTGCTAAAGTTTATTTGACAAAGAAAGGACAGTCGATTTTGTTTTTGATATAGTATTTTTTTTTAATTTTTATGGGGGTTTTCTTTTTATTATGTATTTATTATTCTGCGTGAAGAAAAGTTGTTAGAATGCTTTTAAACATATTTTGACTCCATATTTTCAATATACTTGGTTCGTGCCAGATTGAAATTTACATATATATATATATATATATATATTATAATATATTATATATATTATATATATATATATATTATTATATATATATATTATATTATATATATATATATATATAATATTATATATATATATATATTTATTTATTAGAGATGGATCGGATGTCATTTTTTCTCATTTTCGGATGCGGATTTAGAATTTTCAATGCGGATGCGGATGTTGGATTTCAAAGTGGGATGTTAAATTTGATGACGCGAATACGTATGCGCTCTCTCTCTCTCTCTCTCTCTCTCTCTCTCTCTCTCTCTCTCCCTCTCCCTCTCCTCTCCTTCTCCTCTCTCTCGCTCTCTCTCTCTCTCTTCTCTTCTCTCTCTCTCTACTCTCTCTCTCTCTCTCTCTCTCTCTCTCTCCTCTCTCTCTCTCTTCAGTAGCGCTTTGTTCTGGCGGAAGAATAAAGTTTTATTTTCATCCGTTAATAATAATAATTTTTTATTTCAGTGTACTCCACCGAATTATTCTTCTAAGCCTTGGCAGGTGAATGCTAAAAAAACGTCAAACTTTTTCTTGACTTTACAGAAAAACGAAAAACTTCCACAAAAAAATTGTCCAAGCATTGAAACTCAGCTGATGAGGCTCATTCGGCAGGCCAAACGAATATAATGCTTCTCTTAAGTCACTTTCATTCTTTCTTTCTGTATGTACAAGGACAAAAAGGTGATTTTTCTCTTTTTTTTTAAGAGTTTACCTCTTTAAGGTTCGAAGAAAATTTGTGGGTAACACTAAAAATAAAACTAGTTGGTGTTTTGCACTAAAAAAATTCGAAATAAATTGGGAATAAATAAAGTGAAATAAATAATATAATAATAAAATAATAATAATAATAATAATAATTTTTTGTAAAAGATTTGGTTGTAATTATATTATATATATATATATATATTATATATATATATATATATATATATATATCATATATATATACTATGATATATATATATCTTGTTCTGTCTCTTCAGGTTTCCGCAAGAACGGCCCCCGCCTTCGGCGAGGAGACGTTTGTGGCACTTCGGTGCTGCTACTGGTTGACTTGCGGTTGTACTTTCTGATTTCCCATGGAATGATTATTGCTTTCGTGGGAGGGGTCCCTCGGAGTGTGCTGAGCGCATAACTGAGGTGATTTCTTGGCATGGAGGGTACATTTCCATATTCTTTTCTTCTACTAAACCTAACAACCTTGGTTTAACTCTCTTGTTCTCGTGCTATCCGCCGCAGGGATGCTGCCTTCAGAGATTACCGTCGTCTTCAAACTCCTGAAACTCATGCAACTTATATTTCATCCCGGAATCGTGCAAAATCTATTCTTCGAGATACCAAAAACTCCTTTTCTCCGTCGCAAATGCAATAATCTTTCTGGTTCCTCTTCCTCTCGCCCTTTCTGGCATTTTGCAAAAAATGTCAACTCTAACTTTGCTTCTTCCTCTTTCCCTCCTCTAGTATCTTCTGACGGCACAACTGCCATTTTCCTTCTAAAGCTGAACTCTTTGCTCAAACTTTTGCCTTCTAATTCTACCTTAGACGATTCCGGAGCTGTTCCTACTCCTTCAACCCCCTCCAACTCATTTATGCCTAATATTGTAATTTCTTCTAAAGATGTCATTTTCTGCTCTCTCTGAGTTTAACACTAAGAAGGCGTACGGTCCTGATGGTATTCCTCCTGTGGTTCTCAAAACTTGTGCTTCCGAGCTTGCACCCTGCCTTGGTAAACTATTTCGTCTTTGTCTTTCTACTTCGACCTTCCCTTCTTGCTGGAAACGTGCGCTCATTCAACCTGTGCCGAAGAAGGGGGACCCTCTCAACCCTCTAACTATCGTCCTATTTCTTTAACCTCCGTTCTTTCTAAAGTTTTCGAATCTATCCTTAACAGGAAGATTTGGAAACATCTCAATTCTTCTAATCTTATCTCTGATCGCCAGTATGGCTTTCGTAAAAACGTTCTACTGGTGATCTTCTTTCCCTACTTTCTGACTCTTGGTCCTCCGCTCTTCGGGTTTCGGTGAATCTTTCCGCTGTGGCGCTAGACATATCGAAAGCTTTCGATAGAGTCTGGCACAAAGCTTTGATTTCCAAACTTCCCTCTTTCGGAATCTATCCTTCTCTCTGTGACCTTCTCTCTAATTTCCTTTCGGTCGTTCTATAGCAGCTGTTGTAGACGGCCACCGTTCATCCTATAAATCTATTAATAGTGGTGTTCCTCAAGGATCTGTCCTATCCCCAACACTTTTTCTAATTTTCATCAATGATCTTCTCTCTATTACTTCGTCTCCTATACACTCCTATGCCGATGACTCCACCCTTCATTATTCCTTTCAATTTGAAAAGACGCCCCTCCCAACAGCAGTTATTCAAGAAGGATTGCCTTGGAGCAACTGACCTCTGATCTTTCTCTATTTCAAATTGGGGCAGAGAAACATGGTTCGTTTTCAATGCCTCAAAAACTCAATTCCTCCATCTTTCTACTCGACACAATCTTCCACACAACTATGACATCTTCGAAAACACTCAACTCAAACCTTCATCTGTTCTCAATATTCTCGGTGTTTCTTTTTCTCGTGATCTTTCTTGGAAAGATCACATTACTTCTCTCTCTAAACAAGCTTCTAAGAGGTTGGGTGTTCTGAGGCGCCTTCGTAGTTTTTTTACGCCCCCAGTTGCTTGCTCTGTATAGGGGTGTTGTTCGCCCCTGTATGGAGTACGCCTCGCATATCTGGGGTGGTTCCACACATACAGCTCTTCTTGAAAAGGTGGAGTCTAGGGCTTTTCGTCTTATCAACTCTTCCCTGCTCTTACTAATTCTCTCCAATCTCTTTCTTCCCGTCGAATTGTTGCGTCACTTTCTCTATACTATCGCTATTACAACGGACATTGCTCTTCTGAACTCTCACGTCGCATACCTCCTACGTTGAGAAGGGCTCGTGCGACACGTCTTTCTACACAGTCTCATCCTTTCTCTGTCCAACTCTCCGACCCCAGACTTAACCGCTATGCTCAATCTTACATGTACTCTACTGGTAAAGTCTGGAACACACTCCTTTATCTGTTTTCCAACTTCCTTTGACTTGCACTTTTAAACGCGTGTATCGGGTCACGCCGGCATTAAGCGACCGATTTCGAATCTCCCAACTCTGGTGGAATTAATAGGCCTCTGGCCTTGCCCACCATAGTATATATATATATATATATATATATATATATATATATATATATATATATATATATATATATATATATATATATATATATATATATATATATATATATATATATATATATATATATCTATATATATTTGTATGGGAAATATCAAGGCCATGTGTCACTATCAATTGGCAACGATACGCATTTTTAGTTTCTTCTTTGGTAAACCATTCGTTGCTAAAATAAAGAAAATAAACAGTATGACAAAGCTTAGTTTAGGCTACGTTCTTTGTTGCTGAGTGAATGTTAAAAGTTGCTAGTAGATAATAACAATGAGTGTACAGTTGATCTGTATTTATGTAATCGTTTGCCGGTTTGTGTGTGTGTCACGTGTGTGTATATATATTAATATTATATATATAATATTATATATATATTATATATATATATATATATATATATATATATATATATATATATTATATAATATATAATATATATATATATATATATTATATATATATATTATATATCAGTTAATAAATTATTATTTGCAAAGAGAGTCGAAAATAATTAGGAAAGTTATCAGCACAAGTAGAGCTCCGGCTGCTATTGGGCCTTACAGGTAAGACGGATGTTTATATAGGTGCAAAGGTCGTACATACACAGAGGTTTTTGTTTCTAAATGTTAAAATGCTTAATAAAAATTATATATAATGTAAGTAGATAAATGTTATCAAAATTATCATACTTCTCATAACTATCTATAAAACTCTCCCGTATTGGTAGAAATTTGGTAGGACATTTCCTCTAGTAAACCTTTATACTTCTTACAATATAATTAAAATTTTCTTGCTCTGAAATATTTTTGGAATAATTTACTGAAGGTTCATTTGTCAAAAATTTTTTATTGCTAATAATTTTTCACCTGGCAGTCAGGCAGTACAAGCTGGAAACTTATTGTTCATTTCTGGTCAGTTAGGACTTGACCCAAAGACAACGACTTTAGTACCAGGAGGAGTTGTTCCTGAGACTGAACAAGCACTAAATAATATGCAGTCTATTCTTGACGAAGCTGGGTGCACGTTTAAGAATTATTATATATATATATAGTATATATATATATATATATATATATATATATATATATATATATATATATATATATATATATATATATAATATATATATATATATATATATATATATATATATATATATATATATATATATATATATATATATATATATATATAAAAATATAATATATATTAATTTATATTATAGTATTATATATATATATATATATATATATTATATATATATATATATATATATATATATATATATATATATATATATATATATATATATATTATATATAATATATATATATATATATATATATATATATATATATATATATATATATATATATATATATATATACCCCAGTTATC
>SEYY01001096.1:254537-272037 GCA_009176605.1 Armadillidium nasatum | reverse complement strand
GCAATGAGTACCAAATGAAATTAATTGATCAGCTGAATATGTACCAATGCTGAGAGCACTTTCACAATTAATAAAGAGATGATGTAGTACCACAAAAATAAGGTTAAACAGATGTAATCGGATAAATAATATAATCAATTCACGCTGGTGTGGGCCATGTAAAATCTAACCTGAATATCATAACATGGAACAAAGTCTCCTCCGAAACATGTCGACCGTCAAATAACAACTTTCAAAAAGGGCGTATTCGAACGTGACTGCTCTTAAGCCAATAATCGCCTTTACATCTTAGGACAGGGAATTATAGCAAGTAAGTCCTCGAGGACCAAAAAATTAAAAAATAAAATATATAATTCAAATGTTAAGTATGGTCATTTTAAGGATTTTTCTTAGTTCAGTTGATATTTCTAAATGTATGGTGTACAGAACAAAACTCACTATCAAATTTATAATAATAATAATAATAAATAATAAAATAATAAAATAATAATATATATATATATATATATATATATATATATATATATATATATATATATATATATATATATATATATATATATATATATATATATATATATATATATATATATATATATATATATATATAATATATATATTATATTATATTATATTATATTGCAGGGTGGAAGAGTAGAAATAGAGGCAATCGCAATTCTGGGTGATATAGCATCTTAGGAAGTTTATTTTTTTGTAATTATTATTATTATTTTATATGAAAAAATGTTAAGAATATAGGCCTAGTATAAAAAGATTAAATACCAATTTCTTTATCTGTCTATTAATTATAATTTGTGAAGTTCCATGAAGTAAATTCTTATCATTAAAATAGTACGAGTTGATTATGTTTTTAACCTCAAAAACAATATTATATATTTAATAATTCATAATTTTGGCTTATGTTACATAAAGAATACTTTAAAATAATGTGGATAATGTTTTTATCTCTTGTGTTTGTTTGTTATTTAAACACACAAATTTTTTTTTAATAGTTCTATTGTTATGAAGGTTTATTAAACTTTATTTTAAATCAATATTGACTGTGAAAAAAGTGACTTTAAATGCCGCTTATAGTTTATTCAATTACGAAGGTTCCAATGATTTGATGTTGAAGCAAAATTAGCAGTAAGTCTAATCATGAATAAGAATCTAAAACGAATAAATTAAGTTTGAAGAATGAAAGGAAAGGATACATTAAGCTTTGTATACTTAGAATCTCATGAAAGTTAATAGAAATATTACGTACATCATCAATTTGTGGATAATAGCAATAGTCTTACCCATGTGGATGTAAAAATTTAATGTAATCTTAAAAGATTTTCATCATACGATAAAACAAACCCTATCCACTTTCTCATCATTGTAAATACAGACCCATTCAGTTTCCGATTTTCGGTTTGATGGAGAGTTCGGGCGATTTTTTGCAAAACTGCATCATGCAGTCCCTGTTATCTGAACTGCATACTTTTTTCTCAATTAGAATTTTATAATTTCGAAATCCTGGGTGATATAACGGGAAGTTTATTGTTCTTATTATTATAATTATTTTATATAAAAAAATGTTAAGAATATTAAGCAGATACTTGAAGTTTTTGCATTTTGGTGGTACATACAGACAGAATAAGTCCCTGAAGCACCAGACTTAATAAAATTCTTTGGTCTTATACAAAATCGAAAATCCAATATAATCATCATGAGGATCATTCTTTTAAATTCATTAATATTAATTGTTTTGGTAATTCTTTTTCATCAATGTAAACATTTTTAACTCTTAAGCTGTCTTTGATTCCTGGGCAAATTCTACTGATTCCTTCCGGCTTATTGAATTTAAATACGTAATCTTTTATGGGCTTTGTTATAACTTTGCACTTTGACATATTAGGAATTTCAGGTATAACGACATATTGTTTCTTCATTTTCCAACTTCTTTTTATTAAAGTTGTGGTTGTAAATAAATCTGAAGTTTTTCTATTGTAAAATGGGAAACGTTCAATAATCTTCAATTTTTTATCATAATTGTCCGTTGAATGAAAGGCAGATCCTTTAGTCTGAAACATTTGTTAAAGAAAATATATAGTGTACAATTCTGCAAGCATATATATATTCAATAACATCCTCGTTATATTTTGAATATCAGGTTTTTAATTTTTCAAGATGAAGAAAATTCTTACTTAAATTTAAATGTGTTATTTTGATGTGTACATTTTTATTTCTAAGTTTGTTTTCCTCAAATTTGTAATATCTTAATGTAAGGATCATTCTAATTTACTTTTGAAAGAAGAATGTTTTTTTTTTTTAAAATGTTGATTGACCCTTCTTAATTAATTATGATTTCGCAGAAATACTATCAGTAAGGGGGAAAAAAAAAAAAAAAAAAAAATATATATATATATATATATATATATATATATATATATATATATATATATATATATATATATATATATATATATATATATATATATATATATATATATATATATATATATATATATATATATATATATATATATATATATATATATAAAACACAATGAATGAACTAAGGAGCATAGGAGAGTGTTATGAGAGTTCCACCTTCTGCTTCATACGAATATTTTTCGTCCTTCACATATTTAAAGAGCCTTTCTTCTCTTCTACAACAAATTCGTACATATCGAGTTAGGAAAAAAAATAATAATAAAAAAATCCGACTTACAATAAATTTATTACCTGCAAGAAGACCTCACAAGTAAAAATAAAAATAAACACAATAACTGATTGAAAAAAAAAAAATAATAAAACATTGAAAAGGCAATATTATATGTTGGCAGGATTTAAAAAACTCGATCTTTAGAGCAGAAATATTTCAAATATAATCTTTTGTTTTATAAATCTAATTAAAAAAATACATATAACTCATCGGTGAATTAATATACAATAACTTACTGTATATCGAAGCAAATACAATGCAGATAATATTAAAATACCATTATATATATATATATATATATATATATATATATATATATATATATATATATATATATATATATATATATATATATATATATATATATATATATATATATATATATATATATATATAAATATATAAAACTAATGAATTCTCCACAGAAGATCTTTTAAAACATGTTACATAACAAGCAGTTTTGAAACATTTAAGGCATATCTAACTTAAAAACAAAGGAAAAACAACTGCTATACATTCAAATGAAGGTTAACTAGCATACTTAATATTAATTTAACAGTCAGTTAATTTTTTAATAACAATAATTATATATAATAATAATAAAAATTGCAATGTTGATTATAAATTACTCAAACATTCAAGTTTTTGCAAATAAAAATGATAATGATGATAATAAATTTTATCCTAAAACACTAACATCCAATATGGCAGACTGAAACTCGTCAATAAACAGTGATTTATTTGTTAAATACGAAACTCTTGGATGACATTTGCAGTACTCTTTCTTTGACATCAATTATGCTTAGCTACTCCTTCAGACACATGAATGGAAACCATTTTTTTTTCTCAGGCTAAGAACAAAATAGATTTAAGGTAAATAATCTTAGTTACCAAAGACCAATTGTCTTGCAGTTGCCGAAATACATTTTGTTTGGTTTGGTTTACAGTACAAAGTAAAAAGTAAGATTAATGGAAATAAACACTTTTCCTCCACTTACTCTCATTTGGAAAGAGATTTACCGAATATCGGACATTTCTTGCAATAGGTCGAA
The DNA here is from genome assembly GCA_009176605.1 of Armadillidium nasatum. NCBI lineage: Eukaryota > Metazoa > Arthropoda > Malacostraca > Isopoda > Armadillidiidae > Armadillidium > Armadillidium nasatum. The sequence continues at coordinate 268,272 of SEYY01001096.1, read as the reverse complement.
TCGGTTACGCAACTGGCAATTGTTTCCAATAAAATGTGTCTGCTTCTCTTCCTCAAGACTGAATTAGCCCTATCCAAGTATTCTTCTTCAATTCACCTCTTTTATATACTCAAACTTCTTGCCTAGTTATTTAGACTTTAATAATTAATATTTTTTGTCTGCTTCTTTTTCAGCTATAATAATAATAATAATAATACCTTAAAACGTAAAATTACCACGTTTTTTGTACTATATAATTTAAGATGTCTTACAATGATACTACGTAAAAAATTGTCAGAAAGTTTAGAAAATATCATAGGGTATAATAACTTCATTGTTCTTATATAGGTTTTAAAAATTTTATATTGGAAACTTTGTCACAGAAAATTAAAATTTTGATCAAAAATCGCTCGGGTAATCTAGTACTATTTATATTAAGTTACCTAAACTTAATTACTAAATTTTATCATTTCCTTTCTATTAATAATAATAATTGGCTTGTCTTTTAAAAAACAGAAACCTGAGCTAGCCCAAACGTAATCGTTAGCACAGCTCGTCCTTCAGGCACTATGTTACTGTATTAAATACGTACCTTAAATTTAATCTTTATTTAATCTTTCTGCTGTAATTCTAAATTCCTAATATTTCCTCCCCTAAAATTACAAATAAAAAAAATAATTATTTATATTATAAACCCACTTCATTAAATTTAGTCAGCCGAGTTCCTAAAATAATAATAATAATAAAAAAAAAATTGAAAGAGAGAAGTTTACTAGAAAAAGAAAAGAAGATAAGCGTTATCTTAAGAATTACGTTAATAATGCAAAACAGTAATACAACCGAAAAAGTATATCCATAAATGCCATTTAACATTTAAGAATTAAAAGCCACTTAAAAATATGACGGCAATTCTCCTTTAGAAGCATTAAAAATGAACCATTATTATTTATTATTAAACATGCGTGATACCATTATCAAAGTGCGGTAGTATACTTCTCAATTCACACAAAACAACTATTATGCGAAATAATCTGAGCGAAGAAAACCATTGGTGAAAAGAAGCAACAAGAAACGATTTCTTCATTAAATAAAGAAAACAAAAAGAAAACAAAAAAAAGCGTCAAAATCATTAAACTATGAAAAGTTCTCCATTCACATCACATGGATCAGTAATCGAACATTCGTAAACTTGAGAACTATCACAGAAAGAAATACTTAAAGGGAGACGTACTCTGATCATTGTTAAACAGTAACAAGGAGGGAAAAATTTAAATATAAAAAATAAAATAAATATTTAAAAAAAAAAAAAAAAATACCCAACATTTTGAATGCAATTTATAAAATAATAATAGTATAATATATATATAATATAATATATATATATATATATATATATATATATATATATATATATATATATATATATATATATATATATATATATATATATATATATATATATATATATATATATATATATATAATATATAATATAATAATATAATAAAAAATAACATAAATATATATATATATATATATATATATATATATATATATATATATATATATATATATATATATATATATATATATATATATATATATATATATATATATATATATATATATATATATATATATATATATATATATTAGAGAGTAATACATCGAAACAATAATATACTAATTTAATTTTCTATACATTTAGAATTATGAACACAAACACAGTTTTCCATTAATTATAATCTGACAGCAGTTTTTAAAACACAACAATGGCAGTCTAATAATAATAATAATAATAATAATAATAAATAATAGTAATAATAATAAATCAATTTCTGTTATGTAATGTATTCCTCCCACCAAACGTTATTATTAATATTCTGTCCCTATATATATATATATATATATATATATATATATATATATATATATATATATATATATATATATATATATATATATATATATATATATATATATATATATATATATATATATATATATATATATATATATATATATATATATATATATATATATATATATATATATATATATATATATATATATATATATAAAAATATAATATATAAAAAAAAAAAAAAAAAAAAAAAAAAAAAAAAAAAAAAAAAAAAAAAAAAAAAAAAAAAAAAAAAAAAAAAAAAAAATAAAAAAAAAAAAAAAAAAAAAATATATTATATATATATATATATATATATATATATATATATATATATATATATATATATATATATATATATATAATATATATATATATATATATATATATATATAACAAAATTATTTTAAAATATAGTAAGTATAATAAAAATATACACTTAAACTTTTTACAGTGGTACAATAAAAAATTAATGTTACACAATAATAATAATAATAAATAATAATAATAATAATAAAAATAATAATAATAATAGTAATAATAATAATAAAAACTGACTGATTTGCTACGTCTGTTTCCGTTGCTTTGATTATTTCCCAATAACTAATGACGATTGCAGGGAGATATCACCCTCCTCCTGTTAACTGGAGTTCACGCCGCTCCCTTGTTGCAAGCGTTCATCAAGCAAGTTCAGAAGATACTTGTCAATTGGTGTATCCAGCAACTAAATATATCGAAAGATTGAAAAAATAATTCATTGATTAACCAATTGTTCTATATTCTAATAAAAAAATTGCATTTAAAAAAAAAAAAACATTAAAAAACGTAATGCTAACTTTCATTCTACTATCTGAGTCTCTTTCTGTTTTTTTTTTTAGTTTATAGACAATGTGATGCATAGATAATAAATTACGCTAATTTTAAAACAATGTTTAACAGAGAAATATGAGAGCTAATGAAATAAATGGATGAAAAAAGATGTTGGTCCCACCGCAGGGTGAAGATAAAGAAGTCAAAATGATGTGGAAAGTCAAAATAATTAAGAAAGAATGTAAAAACAAAGAGCAACCACCAAAATATTCCGAAGAGTGGAGAGAGAGAGAGAAAAAAAAAAAGAAGTTAAAAAAATCAATGAACATTTAGAGGTGAAATTAGAAGTAAAAACAAAACTTAAAAAGTTTAGGAAAAATTTTTTTAAACCTTACCTTTGAGTAAGTGGCTCCATCCCAATCTTTAAGGAAAAACAAATGTTCGGTACACTTAAGACCAATAGATCTTAAGGCAGGCAATCGAAGAAGCAATTTAGGGAATCTTCCTGGCTCATGGACATAATTAGTTTTCGTGTATTCTTCAAGAGCGGCATAAACTTTTTCTCTAAGCATTTCTACTTCGTTAACAGATGATAATCCTTTTGCGTCTAAAGAAAACAGAAAAAAAAATTAACTTAAAAAAAAAAAAACAATAAAAGAACATTAACCAATAACATCATCTGCTGCAGCGCTCATAATGTATTAAAAAGAAATTTAATAGTTCTTAAAAAACGCAAAGTTAATTTTAAAATGCGAGGGTAATAATTTTGATTAATCATCTGATATATTTACTACCTTGTACACTCATTTTGGTCTTCATATTACCTTTCTCTTAGACAAACTGTGCACTAGCAACAATTTTGCATGAAACTCACCTCATATATGCTCAGATTATAAGAAATTGAAATTTATTAAATTTAAGCTATGGAACATTTTTGGTTTCCATTATTTTAGTATTTATAACCTAATTAATATGAATCAAGGCTTCTGGCGATAGGTTTAGAACCCAAGAAGTTCAAGGAAATGAAATATTAGCAAAGCAAGCAAAAAAAAATTTTTTTTTACACTACTGCTGGCAATGCATTTGTAAAATATGAAAATATATGAAATATTCATCAGAAAAAAAAGTAGAATTTTATTTTTACACAGCTTCTGTGTAATAATAATAATAATAAAAAAATAATAATAATAATAATAATAATAAATAATAATACTAATAATAAAAACTTACGACTTATGTATCTGACTCATGCTCCGAATTATATTTTGCCGAAAACCGATATAGGAAATACAAAATTAATGTGAAATTATGCACTAAAAAAAAAATAGGCTTAAGCAAAACTCTAAAGGTAAAAAATCACAACAAATTATGAGATTTTAAACTACAATAAAATGAACGTTGTGAGTCTGGTGCAAAAGTATTGAATAATGAATATTGATTCTGTATCCTTAACATCAACAACTGAATGAACACACAGAGATAATAGAATTAATCTGTCAGATCGACGTATGATCATTAAAATGATCAACAGACATCGTCAACACAGATGAAAAGTTGCTAGAACAAATTGAACATTTCATAAACATGAAGAAAGTCTGAGGGGGATGCGTAACCATAAATGTAAATAAACAAGAGATGCGTAGCCCATAACGTTCTTCAATCTTTTGATTCAGAATACATCAAAAGCTAAGTATCTATTAAAGAGGTTATCAACCGATGATATACAATTACAAAGATAAATCATATGTAATAGTGAATATCAATAAACTATATATATATATATATATATATATATATATATATATATATATATATATATATATATATATATATATATATATATATATATATATATATATATATATATATATATATATATATATATATATATATATATAGCAAACTATTCAATTCACTGTTGAAAGTAAAAGAATATTTTGATTTTAAAATGGCAACGTATCAACATAAGAATATGCAATCATAAAACTCTTATCAGAGATGGCCAATTGTTGGAGTACTTTCTTATTAAAATGTAAATTTCAAAATGAAATAATATATAATAGCTTATACATATATCACTTTTTGTCTAAAATTAGTTCAAATATTTAATTATTATATATGCAATATATATATATATATATATATATATATATATATATATATATATATATATATATATATATATATATATATATATATATATATATATATATATATATATATATATATATATATATATATATATATATATATATATATATATATATATATATATATATATATATATATATATATATATATATATATATATATATATACCTGGATTAAAGAGAACAATTGCCCTTAGACAGCCAATTTCTGTTCGGTCCATCTTCATCTCCCTCATTTTGGCAACTAATTCTGACAAGACACGGTCAAAAATACCATCTAGACCATAGTTTTGTACGGAATCTCTATCGACCTGAATAATAATGATAGTAATTATAATAATAAATAATTTAATAATAATTTAAGAATTCAAATTAACATTTTAGTAACAACACTTTTAAGTGTAAAGATATAAAATTTTACATAAAAAATAACTTACCATAACACCACTGGCTAGAACTATGATTTCTTGTAGCCCTATACTCCTATGTGAAAAAGCTGCTATCAACAGCTCATTCCAACCTAATAATAATAATAATAATAATGATAATAATAATAATAATAATAATAATATGGATTTTATTATAAAACATCATTAATACTGTTCTTACTCAATGATATACAATCAAACACATTATAAAACAAACTACTACTCTCTCACTCCCTTTTGGTAGATATTTACAATAGCAGCACTGACTAATGATATATATATATATATATATATATATATATATATATATATATATATATATATATATATATATATATATATATATATATATATATATATAATATATATATAATATATATATAAAATACTTTTCGTAATGATACGACATTATTTGGGTGTTGAATAAGGAAATAATAACTAGATGATTAATATAGTTTGCTTAGACGATAACTTAAGATGTACGTTACGTACGGTATATTTTATTTAATGATGCTTTAAGAGACAGTATTTTTCTCGTCCTGCAATACGTGTATGTAGTCAAGGAAGGAAATTATTTTACAAATTATTAGTATTCGACCTAACTATGCAACCTCATAAGATCTGTATGTTTAAGTATCAGTAGCGGATGCAGGGTTATTTTATCAATGACTGGGGAGCAATATGCGCCTGGAGATGATCCATAATTTTTTTTACAAAAACGTGAATTCTTTGAAAACAATTAAAGTTTTTAACAAAATGTGCCAAAATTTTATATGACTAGTGTTAATTGATAAATCAGATTTCGTCACTGATGACATAAATTAGCTCTCTGACAACCAACTTGCCTCAATTCATCATATTAGTTACCGTATTCGTATTAAGAAGCAAATTTGTCAAAAGTTTGCTCTTTGTCTAAACTTCTTAAACGTGACTCGCAACTCTAAATAAAATAATAACTATACACCTTTTTAGAAACAGTGTTCAAGTAATTTTTCCTCTTGTTTAATTTCTTTTTTTTTTTTTAAATATTAAATTCAAATCTTCAGGAGTATTCTTACGTTTTTATTAACTAAATAGTACCTTCTCATTTCCTCCAGTAAACAAGTACCGAAGTAAATACTGAAATAAAGTAATTATAAAATTAACAAAAAAAATACTCCTCTCCAAGAGACAACTGGACGACCACAGTCGCTTGTGAAAGCACGTTTTAGTCGCATGAGGGAAAATTTAATCGCAAATGTAAATTGTAAGCACCAACAATACAACAAACAATTAGTTTCACGCTAATAATAAAAATCACAAAACAGCAAATTCTCTTCGAGGAGCTTTAATTTTTAATTATACACGAACTCGTTTTGTTTTTGAAAAGAATTACAAACTCAGTTGGTTGTTCCACTTATCATTTGAATAGAGTGGATTTAAAAAAAATACAATGCTGTAAATAAGCTCTATGCCAGGTATATGAAATGCGACACGCAAATCAAAAGGTGATAATTTTTCTTTAACTTTTGATAGTTTCATGGGAAGAGAATAATAAGGACAATAAAATTAGGTATATATATATATATATATATATTATATATATATATATATATATATATATATATATATATATATATAATATATATATATATATATATATTATATATATATATATATATATATATATATATATATATATATATATATATTAAGAAATTAAGCAACAAAACATAGTAAATAATGAAAAATGTCCAATATTTGTATTTTTATTCGCTTTTTTTAACATTTCTCTTTGGCTAAAGTAACTTACCAGTTTTAAGAAGAATCATTTGATCCTTCAGAGGTAAACTTGTAAAATGTGGAATGAGCTTCGCCCATCGAACTACTTGTTCCATTTGTTTTTTCGCTGCGAGGATGTATTTTGCCATATCCGACTATACATTTATCAAGAAAAAAATCAAAAGGAATGAAGATGAATTGAGGTACTTTTAGTTTCATCGCTAACTGCGTTTTCATTTTCTATAACTTATCGGCTACATTTATAAATATTAAGCATGTTAATGCAATTTTATAAATAAAATTTATAGTTTCCCGGTAAGAATGCAATAAAGAAACATTTATTAAATTATTTGACTTAAGAAAAAGTACTAGTAAAAGCAAAACATTGGTATTAGAAAAGTTAAAACTCAATTTTAAGAATAATAAAACAGAAGATTAAGAAATTTAAATAAAGCAAAGAGGAACTAACCATATTTTCATCAAAATTTAAGTGAAAATCTTGCGGGTCGGCTAAATACTCGGCTTCTTTTATTCTCGATACTGGCATATCAGATACCGATCCATTATGCTGGCTTGCATCGCTCATTTCGTTCTTTTCTTTAGTTCGTTGACGCTCCTCCTTGAGGAAAATAAAAGTAGGATTAACTTAAACTATATAATGTTATAAACATTCGAGATTTTGTTGAAGGTATGTAGGTATGGAATTACCTGAACAGCTTCCCTCTTCATGCCCATTGCTAAGCACTTTTTGTGTCGACAATACTGACAACGATTTCGCTGTCTTTTATCAATAACACAATTTTTATTTTCTCTGCAGGAGTAAACTAATTCTTTTCGAACGGTTCTCTTGAAAAACCCTTTACAACCTTCACAACTGCAAAAATAATATAAAAATTTACACTTTCTTAAAGACTATTAATAACTTCATAAATATATGACACTTTACATAGGAATGTGACATTTAACATTAGTAAATGTATTCTGACGGAGACATTTAATTACTGTTTATGACAAAACAATGTCGAATTTGGTCAAATATATCCCACAATAAAATAAAAAAATTTTTGAATACTTTATTAAAATTTTCTACTTATTACAGGAAGCAGAAGTAAGAGTTGTAATAGCGATCGTATAGAAAGAGTGGATCAACAATTCGACAGGCAGAAAGAGATTGGAGAAGTAAGAGAGCAAGAGTATATAAGACGAAAGTCCTAGACTTCACCTTTTCGAAAAGTGCTGTATGTGTGGAATCATCCCAGATGTGTGAAACGTACTCCATACAAGGGCGAAAACCACCCCTATAAAGAACAAGCAACTGGGGTGGAGTAAGGAAATTCTGAAGGTGCCTCATAACACAACCTCTTAGAAGCTTGTTTACAAAGAAAAGTAATGTGACCTTTTATCACCAGAAAACGAAACAATGAGAATTTTGAGGACAGATTATGGTTTGTGTCGAGTGTTTTCGAAAATGTCATAGTTGTGTGGAAAGTTGTGTTGGAAAGAAAGATGGAGGAGTTGAGTTTTTGAGGCACCTGGAAACGACCATATTTTCCCTGCTCCAATTTGAAAAACGAGAAAGATTAGAATTCAGTTGCTCCAAGGTCACTATTCTTGTTGTTGGAAGGGGAGTCTCTCAAAGTGAAAGGAGTAATGAAGAGTGTTATCACCATCATAGGAGTGGATAGGTGATGAAGTAATAGAGAGGTCAGAGGTCATTAATAAAAAGTAGAAAGAGAGTTAGGATAGAACAGATAACTGAGGATCACCACCATTTATTCATTTAAAGGAAGAATGGTAGCCGTCTACAACAGCTGCTATAGAACGATCAGAAAGGTCACAGAAAGAAGGACAGATTCCGAAAAATGGAGTTTTGGAAATCAAAGATCTGTGCTTGACTCTGTCGAAGGCTTTTGATATATCTAGCGCTACTGCGAAAGATTCCACCGAAACACTGAAGAGAGGAGGAGCAAAAGTCATAGAGAAGGGAAAGAAGATCACCAGTAGAGCATTTTTTACCAAAGCCATACTGGCGATCAGGGATACGATTAGGAGAATTGGTGTGCTTCCAAATCTTCCTGTTAAGGATAGATTCGAAAACCTTAGAAAGGACAGAGGTTAAGAAATAGGACGATAGTTAGAGGGTTGACAGAGGTTCCCCGGCACAGACTGAATGAGCGCACGTTTCCAGCAAGAAGGGAAAGTCAAAGTAGAGAAGCAGAGAAGAAATAGTTTTTTTACCAAGTGAGGGTGCAAGCTCAGTAGCACAGGACCATACCATCAGAAACATACGCCTTCATAGTGTTAACCTCAGAGAGAGCAGAAATGACATCTTTAGAAGAAATTTCAATTTTAGGCATAAATGAGTTGGAGGGGTTTGAAGGAGGAGGAATAGCTCCGGAATCGTCTAAGGTAGAGTTAAAGGCAAAATTCTGAGAGAAAGTAAAACGGCGGTTGTGTCATCAGAAGATACTAAAGAGGGAAAGAGGAAGAGGAACCAGAACCATTATTGAATTAATGACTTATATATATATATATATATATATATATATATATATATATATATATATATATATATATATATATATATATATATATATATATATATATATATATATATATATATATATATATATATATATATATATATATATATATATATATATATATTGCGTATTATACCAGTTAATATGTATCATTATTTTCACTTCAATCATAAAAGTTTCTATTAGTGGTACCTCAAAATCCATCATTCTCTTTTAGATACAACTTTCCTCTTATTTTTGGTTTCATCTTGCAGATAAATCTAGGCAATCTAATAAATTATTTAGTTATTTATGAGGGTTTAGTATTTCTTAAAGGAGAACATTTCTTTTTTGCTTTTTCAACTTAATTTTCGTTTTAAATACTAAATGTATCCTAATTTTTCATTCGAAATATATTATCTTACATTAAAGGTGGTTGAAAAAAAAATTTTTTTTTTTTTTTTTTTTAAAACTTCAACGATTGCAAATATTAAAAAAATATAGATCCCTTCTCTACTAAATGCAAGAACTTCAAAATAACCTCCAAGTTTTTTAAGGTTTAAAGTTTTGCAAACTTATTTTGCTATATACATAATTAAAACAAACCTACTTTTAATACTTCTTTACATTACAGTCTTTCAAAACTGGGCTACCAAACAATAATAAAATAAATTTTATGTTCTTAATTTTACATTACATAAATTTTACTGATATTTTAATTCAAAAAATACTCTAGAACACTTCTTCGATTTAAAAATCTTTCCCAGAATCTTAATTCTAACTATTTGCAATGCTTTACATGAAAGTTTACTTGCATTCTTTTTTTCTTAAAATTTTTGCACCGGAACAATTAGTATTTCATTCCTTTTAATAAAAAGGTATTTTGCTGCTATAAACATGCAACGTATCATTCACTTATCTTTTCATGTTCATGTTTTCACTTAAATTACGTATAAATTGCAAATTAAGTTTCTAGCGCAATATTACATTTAATCATTTTGTTTTTAATCATCCTCTCTTCAAGCCATTTCACAAAAATAAAGGTTTCACCTTATTGGACAGCAAAAAAAAAAAAAAAAAAAAAAAAAAAAAAAAAAAAAAAAAAAAAAAAAAAATCTTCAATTTTCATTATTTGAAATTATTTTTATGATATTTCTGTTCGATTCAATGAAGAATCTTGATAAATATATTTGATAAGTAACTGGTACAGATTAAGTGAAAGTACCAATAAAATTTAGCAACTTACATTAATTATTTAATGAAGTCAAAATATTGGCAAATTACGTTTGACAAATTTTTTATTTAATAAATATAATCCAGAATATTTGTTAACATATGGACAGTAACCATAGATTAAAAAAAAATGGTGGTGCTGAAAATATGGTGAAACATTCATAACAAAAAGTCAAAAAAATTTGTTGGATTTTTACTGACAATAACTAACCAACAACAAATGTAACATATCCGGTATCAACGTATAATTGAAAACTTACGAAATAAAACTATAATATATGTATAACTCTATAAAGAGGTCGAAACATTTTTGATTAAAGGATGCAAGGCTAACTCTAAACCTGCATTAACTATATCCCTAATCGCAAATATTTTAACTAATTTAGACAGACTAAGCAAAAAGAAAGGCTTGTTCCTCTAAAATATAAACAATGTAAAATAACAAACGATAACTGTAATATTGCAAACTGCATTATGACCTTTGAGAAGAAAAAAAACAAAACTTTAAATAATAATACTGATCAATCAGTAAACCCTTACCTATATACTCCATAATGTTTACCAGACGCCCGATCACCACAAATTGAGCAAAGGTGCTTAGAGCCTGATAGTGGATGATTTGGTGGATATTGAGTAGGGGGAGATGTGCTTAGGTTGCCGTTTCCATTGCTGGTCCCACTGTTAGGAGAACTTATGAAACTGTTGGCACCTGTGCTAATGTTGAATTGAGGGGAAGAGATTCTGCAATAATATATATATATATATATATATATATATATATATATATATATATATATATATATATATATATATATATATATATATATATATATATATATATATATATATATATATATATATATATATATATATATATATATATATATATATATATATATATATATATATATATATATATATATATATATATATATGGGATGGAGTGAAGTATCGGTATTGGCAAAGTTTATAGTATCGGTATCGGTATATAAAAGTTTTGTACGGTAAAAACAGTCGATACCAAAATCTTGCATTAAAGAAAACTGATAATTTTAAATTTTATTATTATTATTATTATTGATAGGAATAAAATTCATTTATAATAATATATATATATATATATATATATATATATATATATATATATATATATATATATATATATATATATATATATATATATATATATATATATATATATATATATATATATATATATATATATGGTGAATAATAATTACACCAACAATCCCCTGGCATCTTATTAAAAGCGCTGTGTTGAGCAAAATCATATCTAAAGAAACTATATATGAAAATGCAGTTAGAAGAAAACACAGATACCCATCCGTGCAGGTATATGTGGTATGTGGCAATTGGTGGATGGGTCGAACGACAGTAGGCAGTGCAGTGTAGCCCCGATGATTGCTTAGTAACAGCTGTAAAATTAGTGATAACCTATCATAACCTATAATATTAAATAAAGTATATTTATATATATTAATATGTATTAAATTTGTCAAAGGAAACCGCAGTGTTTTCCCCGAGCCCCTTTTGATTGTCACGTTATTATTATTAAATTTAGTAGAATAGGACCTACTATTAAATTTTCAACCTGTAAATGTACCATTATCTGAATAAAGCTTTATGAATGAATGAATGAATGATACGTTTGGAAGAACTGTAGGACGCTTAGCAAGCGGCTGATGGTGAGGTATCTTCCTCAACAGTAATGGAACAAGAAAGCATAAGGTGCACATTTTACAGAACACCGGTACTGAATTCGTGATAATGGTGAGTTATCCATATAGTAAACTGTCTGACATGTTACTTGTGCAAACGGAAACGGTTGCGAGGCAGTAATATTGCATCGGGTCACGTACCCTAATATATATGACAATTTCATATATTAGTATAATTTATTTGAAATTCGATGGTAATCTGTTTATTTAAAAAAAAAAAAAAAAAATCTAGCATCCAAAGTTTCCTAATTGCATTTTCAAATTTTCTAGGAAATCATGCTTCTTGGAGCATAAGTTTAAAATGCCGGTCATGAGTTAATACAAGCAATTAAGTTAACGAACCGGGATTCTAGGCCTGTCGCCCAAGAACCATGTGAAGAAAATCTTCATATAAATCAACTCCGCTAAAATATACTTTTTCCATTAATTATTTACAATTAATTCTAACCGTATTTTCTTTTTTAAATTTTTCAAAAGAACTAAATAGAAAATTTTACTGCTCCTTTAGTTTCTTTTTTTAAAATTATCATTTTCTATATTGCGAAGAACTATTTCTATTCTATTCACTATTTTATTCATTTAAAATGCTTTAAATTTCATTAGTTTATCTAATTCCTTTAGATATGGAACATTATTTTTTTACTCTGTAGTTTAAAAATCTGGTCAGAAGATCTTCCAATAATAATATCTGTTCATGAGTCTGAAATTTCCATGTTCTTGGTGTTTGGTCTTGTAGGTTTCGACCTCTTCTCTCTTCTTCTTCTGACTCTTCACTTTGCTTTTTCCCTTCTCTTTTTAATGCGTCCCTAACTAACTAACTAACTAACTAACTAACTAACTAACTAACTAACTAACTAACTAACTAACTAACTAACTAACTAACTAACTAACTAACTAACTAACTAACTAACTAACTAACTAACTATATACTATATATATATATATATATATATATATATATATATATATATATATATATATATATATATATATATATATATATATATATATATATATATATATGAAATTATTAGAATAATTAACAATTTATATTTATGCAGTATTAATCCTCTTCAACCCATTGAATTTAAGAGAATGTCTATATGACATACATTCACACACGAGCTAGACGCACATTCGGACATGTGCATCACTATTTTCAATATCCAAGTACCCCTTTCAAATAAAAAACAACTAGAACAATAGAGCA
>SEYY01001096.1:227037-234537 GCA_009176605.1 Armadillidium nasatum | reverse complement strand
AATAGTGCCCCTTGAAGGCGTGAACAAAAGCAATGTTATTTTTGCAACCTGATCAGTCATTTCCAGTATGATGCCCTCCTACCCAGATTAGGTACCAAAAATTAATATTTATTGAACGGAAACTTCCAAATCAGTGAATTTAGTCGTGGTCCAATGGGATGACCACCAAAGTCACGAAACACAAAAACCTGAGATTTCTTGTTGGATCGTGTTTTGAGCTCTCGTGTCGTTGTTGATCTAGTAGGTTAAATTCAAGATTGCAAGATTAATTTGAAGAATTCGCTGCAAATAGGTTCTGTTGTACATGACATAAGCCTGAATACACACTTTGCATCGTGAACCAAACCAAGTGCATTGTTGAATAATTTCAATAAATCTTAAAAACTTGCTGCATACTCTATCTTATAATAAATAATCTATCAACAATCGAAAGAGTAAAGTTATGTACAATAAATATATTAAAATCCAAAAGAGCTACACAGATGCAAAAGTAGGAAGTAGCAATTCGAATAACAATACAGGTATTTTTCTTCAGCAAACGGCTAACCTAGTGCCCTCCAATGAGCATTTCGTAAATGGGTATTGTATTCACTTAAAATGTTGACAAGACGGCAATTCAAATGTCAACTCTACCTCAAATTATTCTCACAATGGATGACAAAATCGTAACTACAAACCTAGATGCATTTCCATTAATTTTTACACACACACACACTATATATATATATATATATATATATATATATATATATATATATATATATATATATATATATATATATATATATATATATATATATATATATATATATATATATATATATATATACGTCATTTCTGCTCTCTCTGAGCTTAAAACTAAAAAGGCGTATCCCCCTGATGGTATCCCCTCCTATGGTTTACAAAACTTGTGATACTGAACTTGCATCCTGCCTTGGTAAACTATTTCGCCTCTGTCTTTCTACTTCAACCTTCCCTGCTTGCTGGACACGTGTGCTCATTCAAACTGTGCCGAAAAAGGGGGGACCCCCTCTCAACTCTCTAACTACCGTCCATTTCTCCATTCTTTCTAAAGTTTGCGAACCTATCCTTAGCATGAAAATTTGGAAACATTTCAATTCTTTTAATGTTTGCTCTGACTCCAAGTAGGGCTTTCGTGAAAAACGCTCTGCTGGTGATCTATTTCTTCTCTCTGACTCTTTAATTTTTAATAAAAATTCTGAAGGAGAAAAGTTTATCCTGAAAAATGAAAAATTTTTCTAAGACTTTTTAAAAGTTCTTAAAATTTGGATTAAATAAACCAAGTTTTATTATTGTTATTAAATTTTCTGTAGTAGTATCGTTTATTTAACAAATACTACATATTATAACGAATACTAATACTCTGTCAGAGCTTGTAGTACAACTGCAGCAACTGGACAACCATCCATTGGAAACTTTTGTTACTGTGTAGAAGACCAAACACACAAAGAATTATATTTCACATTGATGTTCGTCAAACAATGTCTAAAGAAGATTTGAGACCACTTTGAAGATTTGAGACAACTCTGAAGAAACGGAAGTGGTGATCCACTGGAAAATTCAATAAGTTACAGTATGTTTCCAACAATGGTAAAGCTGACACAAAAATATTTGACTATTAATGTCTTCTGCACAAATGGAACCTTCAACACTGCAAGAAAAGAGGCTGGATGATAAGAATTATAAAACTTAAATATAATTATGTTCCAATTTTTTTCACTTGGAGGAAAATAATCGAAAAAGACTTACAGAATTAATAAAAGCTTATTTGAAAAAAAAAAATAAAAATTCGATCACTACTTATCTTACTTCAACTCATGTACAATTAACTATAGTGACTAAAATACTTTAGGAACAAGGAATAAATATCAATTTTATAACTTTTACTTGTTAATGGCTATAGTATAATATACAAAAACTAAAATGTATTTGTATTTAAGTACGGTGGCCTGTACTTGGACCCGTCATATATATATATATATATATATATATATATATATATATATATATATATATATATATATATATATTATATATATATAATATATATATATATTATATATATATATATATATATATATATATATATATAAATAAAGCTAGCCGGTTTTGGCTAGTTGACACGAGATACGTTCAGACACTGAAAATTAATATCTAGGCTAAATACTTTCTTCGTAAACAATACTTTAAAATTTTGGGCACACACTGCATTTCTAAATGCTATTAATATATGTATATATATATATATATATATATATATATATATATATATATATATATATATATATATATATATATATATATATATATATATATATATATATATATTGAGAGAGAGATTAAAAAATGTACGAATATTATTATATTAGTAAAAGACCTTTAATTCAGGTTGATTCCGCAGGTGTGAAAGATGCGAAGATGTCAAAGTTTCTTGTTAATTCGTTTTAATTCTGAATGATTTTAATCCATTTAAGGTGAAAAGGGGCTTAGAAGCACCACTTTAATGATAAAGAAAATAAGAGGAATGAAAGTGGTAATCTTCGACAAATGCTGGGAGTCGATCGTTAAAAAAAAAAAAAAAAAAAAATGGCACCAAATTTAAGGATAACCAAAAGAGGGAATTTTGAAATAACAAGTGTGCTATACTCTATCGAAAGATTTTGATATTTCGAGCTTAACAATAAAAGATTTACCGAGATCCAGAAAGAGTCTAAAATAAGCAAAAGAAGATCCAAAATGCGCATTCCTACGGAAGCACCACTTGAGATCAGATGTAAGAGCAGAACTGAAACGTATTCCAAATCTTCTATTAAAAGTTTCTTAATATCGGTTAAAAATTGCATTAAATTTTTTTGAAAAAAAAAAACATTGATTAGAGTTACAGAAATAAAGTAAGGAGGTTAGAGAAGGGTCTTCTATTCTTCGGCACTGGCTGAATTGCAGGTCCGACCAATTAGAAGCTCTGAAACACTACAAATATCTTTATCTCAATGTCGGCACTTCCAAAATAAGAAGAGAATAAATACATAAATATAAAGAACATTCCAAACAATTCAGAAGTATCAGAATAATAATAATAATAATAATAATAATAATAATAATATAATATATATATATATATATATATATATATATATATATATATATATATATATATATATATATATATATATATATATATATATATATATATATATATATATATATATACAGGATAATTTCCGAATTAGGTGGGCTTCAACAAACACACTAACGAGATTTCGTCTAACGAGCGATATGAGTGTTTAAAATATTGTTCTACTTGCGAGAGACTAAAGAAAGAAATTACGCTTCAAGTACCGGGCACAGAAAACAGAAAAACTTAATTTTACGAACGATTGGTAAACGATCGGTATTGCAATTTAAAAAAAAAAAATTTAAAAAAAAAATTAAAAAAAAGATTCACTAAGTGATAATGCTGCAGGAGAGCACTCAATCATTAAAAGAAAAAAAAAGTGTAAGTCTTCGGGTTTTGTAGTGTAAACATGTGGAAGTTGCGAATATTACACTAATCTAAGGCTCTTACACAAGATATTTTCTTCAAAAGTGGTAAATTTTCATAATTTCCTTTTAATTATGATGGTAAAAATAAAGAAAAAGGAATTAAAGAACTGTGTTATAAACAAATCATTTCAATGAAGTAGAAGCTAAAACTAACATAACTGTAGGTTGGAGTAAGAGCAAAACTTCAGTTAAGTAAAAACAACAGTAGATCAACAACAATTTATTGCAGCAATAATTTAAAAATCATTAAAAAAAAAACTATCACAAGTACAACAACCACACAAACTCTCCTAATTAGAGTCATATAAATCTTATTTAAACAGCTCGAATTATTGTGTTTTCGTCATTAAATCTTGTGAATAAGTTGTAAAGCAAAATAATTATTTCTCCTTATTACAGCGTTGTAGAATAGATACAAGGGACATTAATTTAATGCTTATACTCGTAAACGAGGATGATCTGCAAATAATTAATCAATTAGCAAACAAAAAGTTCAATTCCATATATAGGAAACTGGTTATATATATATATATATATATATATATATATATATATATATATATATATATATATATATATATATATATATATATATATATATATATATATATATATATATATATATATATATATATATATATATATATATATATATATATATATATATATATATATATATATATATATACGGTAACTTTTCCTTTTTAATATTCATAGAATGAATAAATAATTGTTTTCTTTAAAACTTTGCTGTGTGTGTGCGTGTGCGTGTGTGTGTGTGTGTGTGTGTGTGTGTGTGTGTGAGAGAGAGAGAGAGAGAGAGAGAGAGAGAGAGAGAGAGAGAGAGAGAGAGAGAGAGAGAGAGAGAGAGAGAGAGAGAGAGACCTCACACACACACACATATCTAAGATAAACCTGCCTAATTCTTCTCTCATTTTCAACAGAATTAATTAACCTTTTGGAAACGCCAAAAGCCATTTTCATTCTAATCCGAGCCTGACCCATTTCATGGAGCAGAGACAGAGATACAAGGTCAATGAAGCAATAAAAACTTCAACAACAAAACCGCGTTCAAGGCGACAATCGCCATCCTTAAAAGGTGAGCATATGAATTTCCCAGAAATATTAACCCAAAATTATACATGTTATTAGTACGAAAATGCCGCTATATTTTTATATATATATATATATATATATATATATATATATATATATATATATATATATATATATATATATATATATATATATATATATATATATATATATATATATATATATATATATATATATATATATAAATAAATAAATCTTTAATAAATTTTTGTGATTGATCAAATTTCAAAATTATTATTATTATTATTATTAAAAACGATTTTATTACTAAAAATTTATTCATATCTCGATTAAAAAGAAAAAAATTCTAAAATATTCCTATTTTGGACTACAATTTATTTAAAAACAATTTACTGCTTTTACAAACCTATTAAAAAAAAAATTTTTTTTTTTTTTTTTTCAAAATTTTTTTTTTTTTAATTAAAAAAAAAATCAATTTAAAATAAATATTAGTCCATTTAGATTTCTTATCTTTTATCAGGATTATATAATATATAATAAAAATATATAATATATAATATATATATATATATAAATATATATATATATATATATATATATATATATATATATATATATATATATATATATATATATATATATATATATATATATATATATATATATAAAATAAAATATAAAATTTAAAACTGCTTATATATATAAAAATTTAAATATTAATTTTAGTTTAATTAAATATATATTATATATAAATATATATTATATATATATATAGTTATTATATATATATATATATATATATATATATATATATATATATATATATATATATATATATATATATATATATATATATATATATATATATATATATATATATTATATATATAGGAGAAAAGAGAAAGTTAGGTAGATGTATCATACATTGCCTTAATTGTATCTACCCGCAGAGGATATTGAATAAGCAAATAACAGGATATCTACGGCACGGCACATACACATTTACAAACATACAAAAAACAAAAAAACAAAAAATTTGATAATATGAACAAACAAAATTGTACGGGTCTCTCTTATGTATTGTCATGTATGGTAGTAAAACAGTAGCATCCTTTTCCATCGTATATATATATATATATATATATATATATATATATATATATATATATTATATATATATATATATATATATATATATATATATATATATATATATATATATTATATATATATATATATATATATATATATATATTATATATTAGTGGTTTCCCCCCCCCCCTCACACACAAACCTTCAAGAGCTGATGGGAGTATATTGTCCTCATCTGGTCAAAATGAAGCCAGATTTTTTTTTAGATTTCTGGTAAGCATTTGATCTAATACTACATGCGAGATTGATGGAAAATTTAACGATAAAGGAGACTTGTGCCGGATACACTTCTTTTCTTAATTAATTAATCTGAATTACTTTTATAAAATAAGAATAAAAATTTGGGTTTCTGCATTAGCTGATAATGTTAACTGGTTATCTGTTTGGGATATATTGAAAATTTAGCATGACTTTGGATAAATAAATTTCAATAGCAAAGGGTCGAAGGGACATTACATTGGCAATCGAATAACGATTTTGATACTAAAAAGAAATGAATATAGTCTGCTGAAAAAGAAAAGGACTTGGGTGAAGCAATCTGACAGTTTCCTAGCAATGATTGATATCTAGAGATATCAAATCATAAGCCGTTATCATGATTTTTATTACTAATGAAATAATGATCAAACATTATTTGTAATAATTTTAAGACAACTGAATACTATACAAAAGTTTTAACAGTTTGCCTACGAAAGTTCGTTGGTATACTTGAAAGAGTACAACATAAGCGCCCCAAAGAATGACTTGAGATTTTGAAAATTAAAGTCATGATATCTGATTGAAGGAAGGAGCATATTTTCTGTGGAAAGATTTCTTTTAAATGAAATAATTCAGGTAGACAAAAATTTTTTTTTTCTCTCTCAACTCTACTAAGAAGAGCAGGATTTCCATACAAGGCATGAGAGCGTACGGTTACAAATAAAAAAAAAATGAAAAATAAAATACTCTTGGTCTTGATTTGAGAAAATACATTCCAGCAACCGAGTAGTTAATGTTCGGATTAGTTTACTTCCGGACGCGAAATCTAGTACTTCTCTTGCAATTTTTAACAATAGACTGGATAGGTATATAAAAGATTTAAGTATTGCATAGTTAATATGAATTATTCAATTTTAATTTTCTATTTCTGTTTTAAAAGTGGCCATGTTTTGAGTAGTAGTTGTGTATCATAAAATATAAATATTAATAATGAAAAATTACAGGCATGACTTTATTGGGAGATGCTGACAATGGTAGTCAACAATTAATTGTGTGCTTCATTGGTATATGATCAGCATTTTAAAAAAAAAAAATTGTATGTGACTTGCATGCACAATGAACCGAGATGGGGGATGAAAAAACAAAATTTATTCTAAAAATAAAGTAATTAACATCTTTACTGATGGTTAGAAGAAAGTATTAGATTTAATGCAAATTTTTAGTGATATATTTAAGGAAAGATATTCGCGTTCCGGCCATAATCAGAACTTAAATTAAATCCGAAATTCCGGTCGGAACATAATTCAAATACACCTCTTCTATTTTATTATTATTATTATTATTAATTATTATTATATATATATATATATATATATATATATTATATATATATATATATATATATATATATATATATATATATATATATATATATATATATATATATATATATATATATATATATATATATATATATATATATATATATATATATATATATATTATATA
>SEYY01001096.1:219537-224537 GCA_009176605.1 Armadillidium nasatum | reverse complement strand
TTGGCGGTAACTTTCCGTAACACGAAGGCATGAACTGATATTCCTAACTCTTGTTTGTTCGCGGCAAATTTTATTATCTTATCTTATGACCATTACTATGATATCTATAGATGATATCTATATGGAACATATCTGGGATCGAAAAACAGTGGGAGACCCTGAATTATATTATACTTTATATTAATATTATGAGTATTTACACATCTCTCAATAAAAAATAAAGAATGACAGTTTAATTCTTCCTTATTATAAAATTGTTAAATTTATTACAATAGTGAAAGTTTCTAAAACAAACTTTTTTCAATTTCATCATCATAGTCATCGTCAAATAATTGTTAAATCGTCCCATCACTAATATATATATATATATATATATATATATATATATATATATATATATATATATATATATATATATATATATATATATATATATATATATATATATATATATATATATATATATATATATATATATATATATCGTCGTATTGGACGTGAAGGAAGCTAAGCCACACACTTGTTATTTGGAGAAAAAGGAGAATAAAGTTTAAAACTTTTATGTAAATTATTGTTTTGTTTATATCTATTTTATTTATACACTGAACACAATAACATTTGGAACAGACCTAATATAACACTTTATTTTGTGATTGTATTTTTCATTATTTTTTGGTTCATGTGATGCAGCTAACTCAATTACCTAAAAAATGTGGCTTGGCTCTTTTCACCACCAAGACGACGATATATAAAGGTAATTAACTCCTAACCTGAAGGACTGTAATTCGTCGTACGCATTCTTTATCGCTACTCACTTTACTTCAACTAAAGAAGAAGTTGTAAATAGTGTTATTAAAATGTTTCTCAAAATCGCTACTCAATACGCTACGCAGCTCTCTTAATTTCACCAAAGAGTGTTAACATAGCAATAGGTTCAAACTTAACTTAATATGCAAAAACACGAATCGGGAGAAAGATGCCCTGAAAATCCCCAATCATAGCGAAGGAGATCAATGACGTCACTAATAGATATTTAAAAATAAAAAAAATAAAAAAAAATAAATAAAGAAAAAAAAAGTAATATAATTATGTAAAACTTTAATAGTAAAAAAATATATATATATATATATATATATATATATATATATATATATATATATATATATATATATATATATATATATATATATATATATATATATATATATATATATATATATATATATATATATATATATATATATATATATATATATACTTCAAATGAATATTAACAAATATTATGTTAAGTTCTTTTATAGGAACTTACCTAATTTCTATTAGAATATATATATATATATATATATATATATATATATATATATATATATATATATATATATATATATATATATATATATATATATATATATATATATATATATATATATATATATATATATATATATATATATATATATATATATATATATATATATATATATATATATATATGCTCAAAAATGAAATCAATTTAAATCAACCGAAAGGAAAATTATTCAAAGTTCTAATTCTGGGAATGTAGATAACAGAAAACAAAAGTAACCTTTTTTTCGCATGGAGAGAAGAAGAAGAAGAAGAAGAAGAAGAAGAAATAAAAACTTGTTGCAAGAGAAACGAACATGGAAATTTCTGACTAGTGGTGTTAAGCATGCTTGAAGTTAACAAACTATTTTAAAACAAAAAGGAAATTAAGTGAAGCACGTTTCCAGGATATATATATATATATATATATATATATATATATATATATATATATATATATATATATATATATATATATATATATATATATATATATATATATATATATATATATATATATATATATATATATATATATATCATGAAAAAGCAGGTCATACTCAATAGATATTTTGAATAAGCTATATATTGTTATTCGCTGCATTTTTTTTTTTACATTTTGCGTAGTTATTGGGTCCTCATTAAAAATTGAGATAACTGAAGTTTTCTTGAGATGAAAACTTTCATATTCTCAAGTAGTATGAAACTTTTTAGCAAAAAAATAAAAAATAAATAAAAATAAATAATATATATATATATATATATATATATATATATATATATATATATATATATATATATATATATATATATATATATATATATATATATATATATATATATATATATATATGATAATAATAATATATTTCCTTTTGACAGTAGTAACAGAGAAAAAAACAGAATACATAACAGTAGAAAGAGCAGCTGTGAAAGTACCATTATCGCAAAGAGGAAAAACATCCTCAATGTCATGAAAACAATAACAAAAATTAAATAAATCAGCAGGATAATATCATGCTAATAAGATAAATGATTTCATTGTTATTTTCATATACACTAATTACTAAATAATTCTGTAACTAAGGATATATATATATATATATATATATATATATATATATATATATATATATATATATATATATATATATATATATATATATATATATAATATATATATACTAGTGATGTCATGGATATCCTCATCCGCAAATCCAGATGTAGAAAAAGATTTGCCTACACACGGAAAAGATAATAGAACATAAACAAATCAAAAAATTTTTAACATTCCCTTCCGGGGATATTAAACATTTCAAATTCGAAATCAGATATAATATATATATATATATATATATATATATATATATATATATATATATATATATATATATATATATATATATATATATATATATATATATATATATATATATATATATATATATATATATATATATATATATATATATATATATATATATATATATATATATATATATATATATATATATATATATATATATATATATATATATATATATATATATATATATATATATATATATATATATATATATATATATATATATATATATATATATATATATATATAGCCACTCGGTTTTCTCATATTGTGTTGCTTGGAAACGTCTAACATATTCCTGTCCTTTGTCTTTGTGAGGCGCTTTTAATAGTGGAAAATTCAAGGCATGGTCGGCCACTTTGAATTAAGTTCAATTTTTCTTGCAAAATGTGGAGATGAAAAGGACATTCAATAAAATTTTCAGTAACGCGAAAATCATCCATTGTTAATTAATAATAAGTAACTCGCATTAAAGAACACACGCAGATTTTATATATATATATATATATATATATATATATATATATATATATATATATATATATATATATATATATATATATATATATATATATATATATATATAAATAATAAAAAAATATTATAAAAAAAAAAAATAATAATAAAATAATAAATCAAGTTGGGTCTGTCTAAGGTAAGCTGGACATAATTTCCTAAACAGAATTCTTAAGCTTCAACCCTAGGATAAAAAGCTTAAATATTTTCCTATTTATTACTAAATAAGATTAACTAAATTAAAACAATAAAAGGTCTAAAGTTAAAATACTCATCTAACGGAGACAATTCCAGACGACGATAAGGTGAATATAAGTTTTATATAAGTTTAAAAAAAAAAAATTTTATAAACCAATTATATTTTGCGATAGAGTAAAAATAGCAAGTAAGTTTTCGAAGACCAAAACAAAGTTCATTCAAGTGTTATGTGATGCCATTTTTAGGAATTTTCTTAGTTTAGCGGATGTTTTTAAAAGTACAAAGCTTACTAACAAATGTAAAATACATCATCAATTGCACTTGGGTAAGCGGCGCTTACATAGCATATCCCGAATCCTCGCCATTGTATATATATATATATATATATATATATATATATATATATATATATATATATATATATATATATATATATATATATATATATATATATATATATATATATATATATATATATATATATATATATATATATATATTTCTAAGGACAGTAATAACAGTACTAACAGTAGAAAGAGCATCTTTGAGAGTATTTCAATTGGAAATTTTTGAAACTCAAACTTCATCATATTCATTCTCTTTTCTTAACAAGACCAAAAACAAGTAAATTCCTTTTCTTCTCTACCAAATCTGCACCATTCATTTTATATTAAACATAAACCTGCTGAGCAACATCAAATTCTATTTAGAACAAATAGGGTTTAAAATAATAATAATAATAATAATAATAATAATAATAATAATAATAATAAATAAATAATAATAAAAGAAATGATAATAAATATATAATAATAATAATAATAATAATAAAGAGGATATGATGATGATGACGATGATGATGATAAATAAATAAAGCATGAATACAAAATATTTTGTATCATAAAAATTTCAGTTATCAAATAACTAAAGAAATAGGAATGTAAAATTAAAAAAGAAAAGTACAAACCACTATTTAAAGCTCACTTAAATTCGTGAGTAAAATAATGATAATAATAATTATAATGATAAGAATAATAAAATAATAATAATAATAATAATAATAATAATAATAAACAACACAAAAACATACATATATAATTATATATATATATATATATATATATATATATATATATATATATATATATATATATATATATATATATATATATATATATATATATATATATATATATATATATATATATATATATATATATATATTATATATAATATATATTATAACAATTATATAATTATATATATATATATATATATATATATTATAATTATATATATTATTATATATATATATATATATTATATATATATATATATATATATATATATATATATATATATATATATATATATATATATATATATATATATATATATTTCCCATAGCGTAAAATTGCAAAACGCCGACACTAATAAAATTATTTATATGTCATTTTTAATATATTTACTTATATAATATATATATATATATATATATATATATATATATATATATATATATATATATATATATATATATATATATATATATATATATATATATATATATATACGT
>SEYY01001096.1:212037-214537 GCA_009176605.1 Armadillidium nasatum | reverse complement strand
ATAAGGATACCTCGTCCTTGAGTATAATAATAATAATAATAATAATAATAATAATAATCATTGAATATACTGACTACCAATTTGACAAGGAACTAAAATAGAAACTAGGAATATATTCAAAATACAATATATTATCAATATATATATATATATATATATATATATATATATATATATATATATATATATATATATATATATATATATATATATATATATATATATATATATATATATATATATATATATATATATATATATATATATATATATATATATATATATATATAATATATATATATATATATATATATATATATAATATATATATATATATATATATATATATATATATATATATATATATATATATATATATAATATATAATGTGATGAGGGCATCGATACAAAAAATTTGCTTAAGAGATACCGATACATCGATACACAAAAACTTACTTTAGCGATACCGATACACCGATACTTGCTTACCTTCTTTGGCGATATCGATACACCGATACATGTATCGCCGATACGTGAATCTAGATACTTTAAGATTGTACAGATAATACATTATACGTTAAGTTATATCTGGATACTTTAAGGTTGTCAAGATTGTTAATTACACATTAAGTTTTCTAAATGTTGGCTACAATATAGAAGTGATAAGCACCATTACATCAATGGGTTATTAATTTTCGCATATGCTAATTGAACTTAGTGCAAGCAATATTAAATACAAGGATTCTAATATTTTTTGTTGTAGGTTTTAATATATGAATTTACAGTTTTTGACAGAAAACCATTCATTGCCTAAGCATCAGTTTCCGAGAAAATCCAAATGAATATTTAAACATTATAAACATCTAATCCGGCAACAATTTATTATAAAATAAATAACAGATTCAGGTATTTTCAACATGGGCGATATCGTCTCCATCAGCGAAACATATGTCCTCGTGGGGTGTGATAAATTGTATGATACGAATCTTTCAAAAAGTTAGGAAACTTGGAAACTGACGTAGAGATTCCAGTGAAGATTTTGATTCGGCAAAATATTTATTAAGAACCTCCATTTCCGTCTAATCTTCGCTTGCAGTCGTGATAGTGACAGTTGATTTTTTCATAATCAAAAAAGTCATTGGCACTACTTTCAGAAACTGCATCATCAGCCATGCTATTCGTGGTTTTTTTTTTTTTTTTTTTTTTTTTTTTTAATGGCTTTTATAGGATTCACTATACATTTCTTCGACTCTTCTTCATTCTAATAGTATTGATGCTACTATTAATTGTCAGCCCATTTTAACTTGAATCTTGGATTTGACAAAGAAGCCAATATTGATATTTTAGTTTCAAAGTATATATCAGAATTGAGAAACTTCCGAAACTAATTTGAAAAACCCCTTTGAAATGGCTTTCAGAAGTGGTTGACAATACTGAAGGAGCTCATTATAAAGGCATAATATATATATATATATATATATATATATATATATATATATATATATATATATATATATATATATATATATATATATAAGCTGGCATTGAGATGAATAACTGGAGAACTGTTGCATTTTATCAAAGGACGCGAGACAGCTTAACAATTGGAAGGACACGAGATATGAAATATATGATAATCGGGATGAATATTCCAGAGTACAAATGAATTATGTCTAGTCTGTCAAGCAGACACAAACACACTATATTATATATATATATTATATATATATATATATATATATATATATATATATATATATATATATATATATATATATATATATATATATTATATATATATATATATATATATATATATATAATTACGTAAAAACAAATATATTTCAGTTAAAACTACATTTTCAAAGAAAAAAAAAACTAGTATTTAACTATCTCCTTTAACCAATTTTAGATAACCTAATAACCTAACCTAACCAAAAAGAGTTAAAACTAGTTTTTCCGTAGGAAAATAGTTTTTTTATTTTATATTATAATATATATAATATATATTATATATAAATATATATATTATATATATATATATATATATAATAATATATATAATATATAATATATATATATAAATATATATATATATATTATATATATATATATATATATATATATAATGTCAGAAAGCAATCTTCCCAACTAAATGCAATTAAAAACCCTAAATTTATACGTATCCTTCAAACTAAATGAAAAGAAAACGCGTTATTGGCTCAATAATACCCATTCAGTCATAATAAAGAACTATTTTATGATTGGGTGGGAAGGGGGGGGGAGGAAATTTATTATTATTAAATAAGAAACACTTTTAGGATTGGAAAGGGGGGGGGAAATTTATTATTATTATTATTATTATTATTATTATTATTATTATTATTATTATTATTATTATTATTATTATCATTATTATTAACAGAAACCCTAAAATTCAAACTTTTTATAAAAACCCTAATGATAAGCGAAAGAGAAATAAATCCCCACACTTATTACG
>SEYY01001096.1:174537-202037 GCA_009176605.1 Armadillidium nasatum | reverse complement strand
GCAAGAACGGTGGCCATCTACAAACAGCTGCTAAAGAATGGCCGGAAAGAAAATCAGAAAACCACAAAGAGAAGGATAGATTCCAAAATGAAGAAGTCTGGCAATCAAAGCTTTGTGACAGACTCTATTCAAAGGCTTTCGATATGTTAAGTGATACAGTGAGAGATTAACCGAAATGCCGATGGACGGAGAACCAAGAGTCAGTGAGAAGAGAAAAAAAGATCACCAGAAGAGCGTTTTTAACGAAAGCCATACTGATAATAAGTGATAAGATTAGAAGAATTAAAAGGTTTCCAAATCTTCCACTTAACGATAGATTCGAAAACTTTAGAAAGAAAAAGGTTAAAATAACATGACAATAGTAGAGGGTTCGGAAAGGTTTCTCCTCTTCGGCACAGGCTGAATGATCGCACGTTCCAACAAGAAGGAATGTTTGAGGTGGAATAACAGAAACGAAATAGTTTACCTATATATATATATATATATATATATATATATATATATATATATATATATATATATATATATATATATATATATATATATATATATATATATAATTTTAATAACAAAAATAAAATCTGTATTAGTTACATAATTATAACTATAATTTATTATTAATTTCCTAACAAATTTATTTTTACCAAAAACAATAATACTGCATTCATACATTTCTTATTTTAGTAAGAAAAAAAGAAAAACAAAAAATTTTTGGCAACTAATTGAAAATCTTCGTATTTACTCATTTATGAAATTTATTTTCAATGTATTTTAGTATTCCTTTTTCGAGTTTACTTAAAATTTAATGTATAAATTCTTCGAATGCACAAAATATTTTGTTTCCCATCAAATACAAAAATCGAAGATTTACTGTAGCAGATGCTATTGCCCCACTGAACCCAAGCATGCGAGGAGGCAGGGTTTTTGGGTTCATGACTATATATATATATATATATATATATATATATATATATATATATATATATATATATATATATATATATATATATATATATATATATATATATATATATATATATATATATATATATATATATATATATATATATATATAACGCAACACTGGTTTTGTTAGATCCTGCGTTCGATTCCCAGAAAAAAAAACTTTCTAGAAGAGTTTCGTACAGGATAAAAGGTCAATATTCGTAGTGTAAATTATTATTACTATTATTATTATACAAAAAAAATTTTTTTGGTTAATAATTTTAAAATTGCTAAGCATTAAATATTTTTTTTTTATATTTACGATTTCGATGTAGTTCAAATTATAGTAGTGTTCGATATCATCAGTTCTTTCTATTGATTAATTTCAGTATAAATGAACGCCTTTTTGTGTGTTTGTTCGGAAGAAGAGTTAGCAATGAAGTAGGAGTGGACGTGGCGTTTCTATACAGTTTACCAATATAATTGAATTAGTTTCCAATATTTTGCGTTTGAGGAACAACATCTTCCTAATTTCCACCCTACTAATCTTTAGTAACTGATACACAGATTATGCATTTTTTTTTTTTTTTTTTTTTTTTTTTTTTTACATGTCGCCACCACTCACGGGCCGGAGTGGGTATAATGATTCATTCATATAATGATTCATTCTCTAATAATGTTAAGGTATCTAACTACAACCTATCTGGATTTCCATCTGTAGGGTCGTTAATGCTCAAACGTAAACATTAACACTCTTGTAATATGTTCCAAGATTCAATATTCTTCAGTTAATATTTGTCTTCATACTCGTTCAATAATCGTTTCTAAATAGTTTGTCGAATATCTAACTACTATTACTATTACTACTACTACTACTACTAATAATAATAATAATAATAATAATAATAATAATAATAATAATAATAATAATACTAGAGTAATGTTAAATATTCTTATTCAAATTCGGAGATCCTCTATTTAAGAGTTTCATGCAAAACATACCAAGTGGTTGGGCATTTCTTTTTGATTATTGAGTCGAGATCTTAATAGATCTAGATCAGCTGATTAAGAGAACCTACACACATTCTGTACATTTTGTATCGTCCTAACCAATTCGTGAAAATATAAGATCAACATTACATTTTCCTACTAAGTCTTCACTATAAATGTACTACCTCAGCTACTATTGATAAATTTGACATTCTTAAAAATCTGAAAAATTTCTCTCCAGCCGTTCCGTGTTGACTTAAGGGTGGAGCTTTATGCTGTAAGATTTAAGCTAATTATTTATCACTAGAATGAATAAATTTCTACTTAAACTCTGAGAACGAGTCGAGCTTGCCAAAAAGGTGAAGGCCAAATCGCTGAAGTAATTAATAAGCAGGTTCGTTCTTTCTGTAACTCAAATTTTTTTTTTTCTCACTAAATCCATTATGCAATCGCACTTCTCGTGACATTCTGGTTACAGACCATGTGTATTAAAAATAAAAAAAATTTCAATTTTTTCAATCACTCTTGCTCATTTGATTAATTCATTCAGGAATTCCTAAAATTGTGTTGCTGGAAGCATTAAGAATACCTTCCTTATTTTCATATTAATAAATATTAAATGCTCTGGCTGCTTTCCAAAAACCAATCTCTAACATTTTCACTACATTAGCTTTTGATCACATTTAATATGATAGACGCATCTGAAGCTAATGCCTCGTTGTCGCCAAATCTCTTAAAATTTATTTATTTATTTATTTTTTCAACTAATTCAACATCGAACAACACTAGGAAGCCTATTTCTTCTTCTTCTCTATCATTAACTCAGTGACGAAACTAATTAATTCTTTTTCTCTTTCCTATAAAAACACGAAGGCGCTGGTCACTCAAAATAAACCACCACCTTAGATTAAAAACATCCTTTAGCACAGGGATTGAGTGACATCGAGACATACGCAATTTTATGCAAAGAATAGAAATTCTAGGATTATTGATGTAGTACTTCATTAAAATCCTTCATGGAAGTAAATTCGCACATTTGGGGTGGTTCCATTCATATAGCTCTCCTTGAAAAGGTGTAGTAGGGGGCTTTCGTCAAACAACTTTTTTGCTCTCAACAATTCCCTCCTGTCTCTTTTCTACCCATCGAATTGATGCGAAATGGTCTCTATACTATCGCTATCAGAAAGGACACTTCTTTTCTGAACTCTCCCGTTGCATACCTTCCTCCACTGAGAAAGGCTAATACACGACAAGCCTTTCTCTCAGTCTCATCCATACTCTGTCCAACTTTTAGACTCCAGATTCATCCGCTATGCTTAATCTTACAAGAACTCCATTGGAAAACTCTAGAACACACTCCCTTCATGTATTTCAAAACTCCCTTTGACGTGCACACCTTCTAACGCCGTGTATAGAGACAAATCGGCCTTTACCTTGATTAGGTTCCCGGTAATTCCCCCAACTCTAGTGGAAATTAGTATGCCTCTGGCCTATGCCCACAAGGGATTATACGAGTATATATATATTCCTAGGAAATTATACAGAAATTCTAGGATTCTTCGATGTAGTACTTCATTCTAACTATATATATATATATATATATATATATATATATATATATATATATATATATATATATATATATATATATATATATATATATATATATATATATATATATATATATATATATACTCAGTCTCATTCTTCCTCTGTTCACATACTTCAACGCTATGCTCAGTCTTACATATACTCTACTGGTAAAGTCTGGAACACACTCCCTTTATCTGTTTCCCCAACTTTACTTTGACTTCACACACTTTTAAAACCAGTGTATCAGAACATGTCGGCCATTAACGACCAGATTTCCGGCGTTTCCCTAACCCTGGTGTAAATTGGTAGGCCGCTGGCCTATATATATATATATATATATATATATATATATATATATATATATATATATATATATATATATATATATATATATATATATATATATATATATATATATATATATCCAACTCTTTCAAGTGTGCTCCTACGTTCATCTAAGAATATTACATTAGATATATATAAACTTTGTGAGTTTCTTTTTATTTTATAACCCCCCCCCCCCTCCCCTCTTTGAATCCATTTAAGGATTTCGACGAAATTGATGGTACAGCAACACGGTATATATATATATATATATATATATATATATATATATATATATATATATATATATATATATATATATATATATATATATATATATATATATATATATATATATATATATATAAAATTGGCAGTTTATGATAGATGATTTAATATTAGAAAGCATTATATATACTACAATAACTTTTTTGTAATGATTATTATTATTATATTATTATTATTATTATTATTATTATTATTATTATTATTATTATGTACTTTGGATTAAGTACTGACTATTTATGTGCAAATAATGCAAATAAGGAATTTAGACTTAATTTTTGTTTTTTCCTAAATTGAATTGTCAAATCGTTTCTCTTACTACACAATACTGTTGTTGCATGTATGTAAGATTAATTTCTCTTTCCCTTACTTATATATTTTTTTTAATTTAATTAATTTTTTTTTTTAATTTTTCCGAAAAGCCACTATTTTAAAAAACTAATTTACGATACAAAAGGTCAACAAATACGTTAAAACTTTCTTAATGCAGTGACACACTAGGCTAATAAATTTTAAATTTCTAATACATATATTAAGAAAGTTTGAAAAGGGTTTATAAGGTTTGCTCCCTCTCATATATATATATATATATATATATATATATATATATATATATATATATATATATATATATATATATATATATATATATATATATATATATATATATATGAGTGGCACCAGTTAGTAATTTGGCCGATTATGAATTAATAGGTCTTGCTGTATTGACAGATACCGATTAATATGCCAACAATTATTTATATTACATACTGTACATTCGAAACACTGAAATTTGTAGGAAACTTTTTAGTGATATATATATATATATATATATATATATATATATATATATATATATATATATATATATATATATATATATATATATATATATATATATATATATATATATATATATATATATATATATATACAAAGTGAAATTCAAAATAATGATATGGTACAAAAAAATAACATAAAAGACATTACTGATTGAGAAAATGGAGAGTAATTACAAGAAGATACCTCTACTTCGGGAAATGCTCAGGTTGAAGTACTTACTTTACTTACTTTTACTTTACTTTACTTACTTTTACTTACTCTTACTTTATCAAGTTTATTTGATACTTAGTATCGGGTACGCAAAACAATGACGAAATGCAGGTATCCTAAGAGGGGGAGGGGGGGGGAATTAGAAAAGAACAAGCAAATGTTTTCACGGCAAAAAGGAATTAAATTATTTAAATATGTTAATGATAAAATAAATAAATAAATAAATAAATACATAAATAAATAAATAATAATAATAAATAATAATAATAAAAAAAAAAGAAGAAGAATCCTTTTTGTGGTGGATAAATTCAAAAGAAGTTTTCTAATTTGAGCAGACTTCCTTTTAAATATATAATAAAAGCCAGCTACAATAAAAGCCAGCTAGCAATCGGTGATGCTTTGTAATTGGAGGAATTTTCATGTTCTTACATCAGAAATTTGAAGATTTTCTTCTTTAAAATTCAATACTGAATTCTATTTCTAATACACGGCAAAGAAAAAAAGAATTCATAACTTTTCTTTTTGAGTATCTTTAATATAAAGATGTAACAAATCTATAATTTTAGAAAACTTTTTTCAAAAAAAAAAATAAAAATAAATAAATAAATAAATTTTTAATGTATACATTTAAGGAAGATAGTATTCTATTTCTCTTTATTATATCATCTTAAAACATAACGCAAGAAAAAAAGGCGATACCGATTAACCTGTAAAATAGCCGATAAGGACGATTTATCGATTAATAGGTGCAACCCTATATATATATATATATATATATATATATATATATATATATATATATATATATATATATATATATATATATATATATATATATATATATATATATATATATATATATATATATATATATATATTAAATAAAAATTTTTTACTTATATATTTTTTTATTTTATTTCAAAAGACATCATAGCTTAAATGTTTAATAAATAAACATTTTTTTTTTTGTAGTAAATAAAAGGTAAACTTCCATTAGTTTAAACATGCGAAAACAATTTTCAGTCTAAAAATAGTTTTGACTATTCAGCAAGAATGACTACAATTATATTTTCATCTTAAAAAAATTTTCACCATATTTAAACTTAATAAAAATAAAATAAAAATAAATAAATATAAAAAAGTAAAAGCTGAACTTTGACCCAGCAAAATTCAAAAAGTGTTTATATATATATATATATATATATATATATATATATATATATATATATATATATATATATATATATATATTATATATATATATATATATATATATATATATATATATATATAAAATCAGAAATTTAAAAAATGGAATACTTTAAATTTTAATCAGTGCTATGGATAATTTAAAATGCAAGAGTATTAATCATGAGTATTATTCTTATATATTATGGAAGGCTCGAAAGGATTTTTGCTTTACTACCTCAACTGCAAATATATTTCTTAAGGTACCTCGAGAGAGAGAAAGAGAGAGAAAAAAAAATTAGGCACTGCCATAAGAATCGTAAAGGTTAATAAAAATTCGCCCTATAATTCGATGTTTGTTTTAAAATAGAGAGAAAGATTCAAGGCATTCTCGTTACCAGTTCAATTTCGAAGCCATTTAGAACAAATTTATGCTTCTCATTCTTGGTTTCCCCAAAAAGATATCAAAAAATCATATCTGATATATTAATAATGGCGAGTTTCATACCGACCTTATAACATTGCTTTCCTTACACGATTTACATGTCTCAATCTCAATTTTCAAATGGTTGAGACTTTAATATTCATCATGCAGGGTTTATCTTAGGACCACCAAGGAGGATTTTCTGATCAAATTTTCAGACTTGCCAACAAGTACATAAATTACCAATCGTAAAAGCTGTAATACTTTTAAAAATTTAACTTCTAGGTAGGTAACTGGTACGATCTTACCTTAGTGTATCAACAACGTCGTTTAAGTTACAAAGGATTATACAATTAAATCAAATACGTAAGGTCTCCCAATATACATTTACATATATTTATTCAATACTAAGTAACTACAATTGACTGACAACTATGAACAACTTATTTGTTACAAATCAGGGACATATTTTGTGAGGCCATCAGCAAAAAATAATCTTATCAACAATAAAAGATTAAAAAGTCTGTCTAAAAGCGACATATTCTAAAGGCAAATTTTAGACATTAATTACTTTGGTTACCTACTACCTTACTGACCTAGGTACTATATATATATATATATATATATATATATATATATATATATATATATATATATATATATATATATATATATTATTTTTAATACCTTAAGTTTTACTTGGGGTCTGAGTCAAGGCCAATATATTTAGTACCCTTATATATATATATATATATATATATATATATATATATATATATATATATATATATATATATATATATATATATATATATATATATATATATAATATTTTTTTTTTTTTTTTTTTTTTTTTTTTTTTTAATAAAAAAAAAAAATTTCAAGTGCGCAAAACTACTCACAAAATACCGACACAATTTACAAAAATTATCAGTAATTGCTTTTAGCCATATATATATATATATATATATATATATATATATATATATATATATATATATATATATATATATATATATATATATATATATATATATATATATATATATATATATATATATAAAACTCAAAATTAAAAAATGAATAAATAATAAAATATATTAAAAAAAACTCATTTGCTAATATATATATATATATATATATATATATATATATATATATATATATATATATATATATATATATATATATATATATATATATATATATATATATATATATATATATATATATATATATATAAAACACCTGTTGTTTGTATTAATTAAAATGATAACATTTAATAGCAATAAAATAATGATAATAATGATAATAATAATAATCATAATAATATAAATAATGAATAATAGTAATAATAATAATAATCCCGGCACCAACTTTTATCACTAAGACAAAAAAAAAATACAATAAGCAAAATTTGCGAGCGCGCGCATACATACATACACACGGAAAAACGTATGTACAACCTACCTGTTGATTGCATATGAAAAAGATACATTCTGCTCAAGAAGAGAGGAAAGATGAGGGTCACAAATTCAAGGCTTTCTGTTTTTTAATTTTATTTATTTATTTATTTATTTTATTTATTAAATCGTGCAATTCAACGCCGACCTGACACACCGACACACTAAAAGGTTTTACAAAATTTATTGTATTTTTTTTGAAGCTCAAAATTATTATGAAATTGTAAACAACACATTTTTTTATTATTATTAGTTTTAATTTTAATTACGAATTTTTGTTTTTTTTTAAGATAAAAAAAAAAAAAAAAAAAAAAAATATTAAAAATTATATATATATATATATATATATATATATATATATATATATATATATATATATATATATATATATATATATATATATATATATATATATATATATATATATATATATATATATATATATGACAATACTAATATTGTTTTACCCTATTCAAATTTATAAAATCTGCAAAAAATGAATTTATCATAAGAAAGACCTAATTACCCACAAAGCCTGAAAATCCCTCAAAGGCTCCGGCAATCGACACACCCTCTCTACACAACGTCTCAATGAACACTGAATAAAATAAAAATCCCTGAATGAGTTAGGCGGGACAAAAACGGGCATGCGAATGGAGGACTTTGGAGGAGGAGCCGTCCATATACATAGCAAGTGTCTGGAGGAGCATGAAAAGTCCAGGGTCTGGGAGTTGTTGGTTTTAGGGGGGCGGGGTGGTGATGAGGGGGAAAGGGGTTCAGATTGGACAAACGTAATCCAGAGACCGAGAAAATCATACTGTATAACGTTGAAAAAAAAGTATATATATATATATATATATATATATATATATATATATATATATATATATATATATATATATATATATATATATATATATATATATATATATATATATATATATATATATATATATATTAGAGATGGTGCGATACCAAAAATTTTACCGATACCGATACCGATAAAATTTACCGATACCCGATACCTGAAAAATATACCGATACCGATACTTCACTCCATCCCTATATATATATATATATATATATATATATATATATATATATATATATATATATATATATATATATATATATATATATATATATATATATATATATATATATATATATATATAGGAACAAGTTTTTTTGAGGGAACTCTCTCTGAAACTCTAAATGAATATTGTATTTTTAGGTTAGGAAGATTGAAAATGATTAAGTTAGGTTAAGTTAACTTAGGTTTTGTTAGGTTAGGTATGTTAAGATATGATACGTTAGGTAGGTTAGGTTAGGTTAGGTTAGGTTCTTATGCTTCACTATTATTGGGTTTAATAATAAATTTTCAAAAAATGATTTTAATTTTTCCTTAAATTTTCCATTTATTTTCGAGCGCTGAAAAAAGTTCCCTCAAGCAAACTTGAACTATATATATATATATATATATATATATATATATATATATATATATATATATATATATATATATATATATATATATATATATATATATATATATATATATATATATATATATATATATATATATATATATATATATATATATATTAAAGGGTGGATTGTTTTCAAGTTTTATTATCGTTGTCTAAATAGTTATAAAAATTGGTGCAAGTTCTTACAATCAAAATTAACTTCTGGTTTTTTGAATATTCGAATTTTTGCCATTGGCAAACTTCGAGTTCGAGATTTTAACATCCTTTTTCATTCTAATTTCTGAATGTGCTGTATATCATCATGAATCATGTCGATAAGAATATTTTCTGCGTGAGCATAGAGGGGCTTTCTGTAAAGAACTATATTAGTTATTCATCTGTGGCGTGGTTGAGAAAGAATTATCATTTGAAAAAATAATTTTATTCCTTCAGTGAGACATTAGTTCTTTTTCATTGTAAACCTAACTGGTATATAAATTTTCATAATAAATAGTACAATATCATAACTGAGTTGCCACTGCGTCGTTAGAGGTGACTCATTAACTTCGTTTCTACAAATTCAATTCATTTCGGTGTACATGAAAATACATTTTAACTATAATTCTTAGATATTTTATTATTTCGCCGCCAGGGGTAGAAGATAATAGTCAAGAGAAAATGTATTTAATAGACAAATTTTGTCTCTTTCTTAAATAAAAATTCGTTATAAGTAAATTTGAAACATGGGAAGCGAACTATGAGGCTTAAAGTAAAGAATAATTTTTCAAAAAATTTTAGATTTGAGACCCAACCTGCAAGGGGGGAGGGGGGGTAAGAAATGAAAATGCATGCACCACTTTTTATAACTATTAGACAACGATAATAAAAGAAAAATTGAAAACGATCCGAAATTTAATTTAAACTATATATATATATATATATATATATATATATATATATATATATATATATATATATATATATATATATATATATATATATATATATATATATATATATATATATATATATATATATATATATATATATATATATATATATATATATATATATATATATATATATATATATATATATATATATATATATATATATATATATATATATATATATATATATATATATATATATATATATATATATATATATATATAGTTTAAAATTAAATAAAGTTAAATTTAACATTTCAAAAAAGAAAGAAAAAAAATTTAATTTAGCATTTCAAAAAAATCAAATTAAAATATAAATTTAATAAAAAAAAAAAAAAAAAAAAAAAAAAAAAAAAAAAAAAAAATAAAATATAATATAATAATATAATAAAATATATATATATATATATATATATATATATATATATATATATATATATATATATATATATATATATATATATATATATATATATATATATATATATATATATATATATATATATATATATATATATATATATATATATATATATATATATATATATATATATATATATATATATATATATATATATATTAGGGATGAAGTAAAGTATCGATATCGGTTAGTATCGGTAAATTTTGTGGTATCTGGTATCCGGTATCTGTATATAAAAAAATTTAAGTATCGGTATCGGTAAAAAAATAACTATCGATGTCAAACCGGTACCAATACCAAAATCGTGCATGAAAGAAAACTGATAATTTCTGCAGATAGATAATTGCTCCTTGATTTAAGTTTATGTTACATTAATTAAATTATCATTATTATTATTTCCACAAGATCAAGTGGATATATATATATATATATATATATATATATATATATATATATATATATATATATATATATATATATATATATATATATATATATATATATATATATATATATATTTTGGTGGACAAAGGTCAGTATCCTACAAATTTTCATCAGAGTTGGGGAACTATCGAAAACCTGGTCAAGTTACAGGACGACATGTCTCGATACACGGCGCTTGAAAATGTGCAAGTCAAAGGAAGTGTGTTCCAGACTTTACCTGTTGAGTACATGTAGCGATTAAATCTGGGGATAAGAGAGTTGGATAGAGAAAGGATGAGACTGTGTAGAAAGAGGTGTGGAACAGATATGAAATGAGAGAGTTCAGAAGAGCAGTGTCCGTTGTAATAAAAACAGTATAGATAATGACACAACAAATCGACGGGCAGAAAGAAACTGCAGAAAATTAGTGAGTTGGAAGAATTGATAAGAAGAAAGGCTCTAGATTCCACCTTTTCTAGGAGAGCTGTATGAGTGGACCCCCCAGATGTGAGGCATACTCCATATGTGGATGAACAACACCCCTATAAATAGCAAGCAACGGAAGAAATTACGAAGGAGCATAAGAATCTCCAACTTCTTGTAAGCTTGTTTAGAATGAGAAGTGATGTGATCCTTATAAGATCACGAGAAAAAGAAACACTGAGAATATAAAGTAC
Organism: Armadillidium nasatum; assembly: GCA_009176605.1. Classification (NCBI taxonomy): domain Eukaryota; kingdom Metazoa; phylum Arthropoda; class Malacostraca; order Isopoda; family Armadillidiidae; genus Armadillidium; species Armadillidium nasatum. Next base: position 189,832 of record SEYY01001096.1, on the reverse strand, counting down.
GGACGAAGGTTTGAGCTATGTGTTTTTCGAAGATGTCATAGTTGTGTGTAGCAGGTGGGGCTGAGTAGAGAAACAGAGAAACTGAGTTTGTGAGGAATTGAAAACGACCATGTTTTCTCTGCTCCAATTTGAAATACGAGAAAGATTAGAGGTTGGTTCCTTCAAACAACTGCCTTTGGGATGGGAGTCTTTCAAATTGAAAGAAGTAATGAAGAGTGGAGTAATTAACATTCGAATGGATAACTGATGAAATAATTGAGAGAACATCATTAATGAAAAGTAGAAAAAAATTGGGGATAGAACAAATTCCTGAGGAACACTACTATTAATAAATTTAAAGGATGAACGGTGGTCGTCTACTACAGCTGCTACAAAGCAACCGAAATAGAAATCAGAGATGATAGATTCAGAAAGAGGAAAGCTCAGAAATTAAAGCTTTGTGCAACATCTAACGAAGGCTTTTGATATGCTCAGCGAGAGAGCAAACGATTTACCTAAATCTTCCTGTTAAGGGTTCGAAAACTTTAGAAAGAACGGTGGTTGAAGAAATGAGATGGAAGTTGGAAGGTTGAGAGTGGTCCCTCTTTTTCGTTACAGGCTGAATGAGAGAACGTTTCCAGCAAGAAGGGAAAGTTGAAATATAAAGATAGAAACGAAATAGTTTACCAAGGAGGCAGAGTGCAATCTCAAAAGCAAAAGTTTTGAGAACCAGAAGAAGGATACCATCAGGACCATACGCCTTCTTAGCGTTAAGCTCTGAGGAGCTGAAATGACGTCTTCAGAAAAAATTACAATTAGAGACATAAATGAGTTGGTGGGTTTGGAGGAGGAATAGTTCCGAAATTGTTTGAAGTTGAATTACATGCAAAAGTTTAAGCGAAGAGTTAAGCTTTAGAAGAAGGTAATTGGCAGTAGTGCCGTTAGAAAAGAGACTAGAGAAGGGAAGAGGAAGAAGCAACGGTGTTGAATAGTGAAACTATATATATATATATATATATATATATATATAGTGTAGTTACCCAAAATTTAAAATAACGTTTTCTTTAATCAAAAATATTTTAAAGCGTTAACTTTTGTGAAATTGTGAATATTGTTTTTAATAAGAAAAAGACTGGTAAAACTAGTGATAAATAAAAACCAGAGTTCTTTTTGTGATAAAAGTAATTATAATAAATATATAAAAATAAAATATTAATTAAAAAAATAAAACATATCAAATATAATGTAAATTGTAAATTATTACCATAACAAATTCTTAATTGACTATCCTATCTAATTTTCCCTCCAAAACTATTTAACCGCCAAATTTGAATTAGGATAAAACTATTATGTGAAACTATTATAAAATATAAAAATTTTTCTTTTACATATTATATTATATTATATTTCAAATAAAAATGTTTATGTTAGAAATTTTAATTATAATGTATTTTAAAATATAATACTTAAAATTATTATAAAATAATATTTTCTAATTTAAATAAATAAATTTTTGTAAACTATTTAAATGTCAATTTGTAAAACTTTAAAAATCATAACTTTGTTAACCATTTTTGTTAAAATTAGGGAATAAATAATAAAGTGGAAAACTTTCCACTTTATTACAGTAGAGATAATTCACTCAGAAGGAAGAAGCAGACAGCACCACCAAGAAGATGCAATCCCAATAAGAAAAAGAAGTCCCCACAGAAGAGCCACCTCCAAGAACTGTGCATAGATAGCTTGACAGTTTTATGTCCTCGGCTATCTAACACAGCAAATGGCTCAGAAACAACTATCCAGGGATCAAGAAGAAGCTGTTGCTGTTACCTCCCTTTGCCCTTCCCTCGAAGCGGCAATACACAACTGAGGAAGCTGGCTGCTAAATGGGTGGCCATTTACAAGTTGGGCCTACCAGCCCAACTACTGATCCAGCGATTCGTCCAAAAGTTCGGCCTACCAGCCGAACTCCTGAACCACAAGTTGGGCCTACCAGCCCAACTCCCTTCAACATCGGGACTTTATGGATGTCTCACAAGGACTACGCTGCCCGTCTTCATGGCTTCTCACTACCACCAGCTACCTCAAGAACAACAGTCATCTCTTGCTGCAGGAATGGAGCCGCCCACCTTCTCAGTAACCTCCCTTCCAACGTGGATTCTTGTCCTTACAACAAGAACAAATACCACAAGAACCACGTACTCCTTAAGAAGCCTAACTTCATTTACCAAATTCTTCTGGCTCAATTGAATTCACCTCAACTTAAAAAAGTAACGGACAGCAGCTAGACGTCTTTTGGAGCAATTCTACACCGGATGCTTTACGGTCAATTTGTCCCTCTGGATTTCTGCTGCAAAGAAGTTAATAACCTACAACAACCTACAAAGAACAACCTACGAAAAACACCCTACAAAGAAAAACAACCTACAAAGAATGCACATTTAACACCTAACTTCGAAAGTGACTCTTCCTATTACTCAAACCGCTCCTTTCTCCAAATAAAGAGTAATCGTCCTCCAATACATCACATCAACAAAAGGAAGAAAACATCGTAGCAGATACTTTTGTCCCGCATTCTCCGGTAACAGTAGAAGCTATCGATGTACCTGATGTTCCTACCTCTGATGCACCTGATGTTCCTACTAGGACGACGACTCTACATCCAGTGGTTCCTATTCTCAAGAGTACACTTTCCAGAAGAAACCCCCTCCGTCGAGTACGCTTCCCTGAAGATGTTCACTCCGTGTCTCGATGGGGAACTGATATATAGTGTAGTTACCCAAAATTTAAAATAACGTTTTCTTTAATCAAAAATATTTTAAAGCGTTAACTTTTGTGAAATTGTGAATATTGTTTTTAATAAGAAAAAGACTGGTAAAACTAGTGATAAATAAAAACCAGAGTTCTTTTTGTGATAAAAGTAATTATAATAAATATATAAAAATATAAAATATTAATTAAAAAAATAAAACATATCAAATATAATGTAAATTGTAAATTATTACCATAACAAATTCTTAATTGACTATCCTATCTAATTTTCCCTCCAAAACTATTTAACCGCCAAATTTGAATTAGGATAAAACTATTATGTGAAACTATTATAAAATATAAAAATATATTTCTTTTACATATTATATTATATTATATTTCAAATAAAAAATGTTTATGTTAGAAATTTTAATTATAATGTATTTTAAAATATAATACTTAAATTTATTATAAAACAATATTTACAACTTTGAATAAATAAAATTTTATATGTTATTTCATTATGAATTTGTAAAACTTTAATAATAATAACTTTGTAAACAATTCTTGTTAAAATTAGGAAATAATAAATAAAGTGGAAAACTCTCTACTTTTCTTACACCTTCCCAAATACTGAGATAATTTCAGAAGGCATAGAAATAGTAGTAACCTTTCCCTTTATTCCGAGGAGCTGAAGAAGAATCCGCCTCTACAGCCAAGCTTCCCAAGAAGAAGACGACCCAAGCAGAAGCTCTAGAAGAAGCAGTCCCAAGCAGAAGTCCAAAGAAGCTGCCCTTAGAAGAAGAAGTTCCAACGCCTCTGCTACCAAAAAGGAAACCTAGTTTGGCAGCTCCATTTTGCCCTCGACTATGGTTCACCTTTTGAAGTAGCCTTCCACCTGAGGCTACAGACGTTCCACGGGCCTGAAGAGAAGTGGTGGCTACCACACGCCTACCAGTCGGCATTCCACAAGGGGAATTAGGAAACACCCAGCCTCCTGATCAATCCCCCTTCGCTACAACAAAGTGTAGTGACCTCCTGGACCATACCTTGGTCCCCACAGAGATAGTTAGGTCACTATATATATATATATATATATATATATATATATATATATATATATATATATATATATATATATATATATATATATATATATATATATATATATATATATATATATATATATATATGATTATTTCTGAGAAAGGAGAAGAAGAGAGAATGTTCTCTATTTTTGAGTTCAGACAATCAAAGAATTTAGGATAATCAGTAGAATGGCAAGAGAGCTTAAGTCACAAGATGGAAAATTCGAAATCATTGTGCAAATACGCACAGCAAACGCTTTAGTATAAAAACTGAGGATAGAGACGGTATGCGGAAAAAGAAAAAGGTTCACTATCAGAACGATCAAACACATGAGTTTCTGTGAAGAATAAGAGGTGAAGTCTAGAAGAAGAGAGGTGGTGCTCAACAAAATGGAAATTGAATTCAAGACCGGGAATATTGCAGAAATTAATGAAGTAAATAGACCGTGCACCAGGGGCAAGTCGGCTGCAAAGTCTTTGTGGCACCACCTCTTATCATCTTGGCCCACAAACTCCCAAGTGGTGATGGGGGGAAGGAGTTGTAATAGTGTTTATTGGGTGTCAAATGAGAGCCTACTTCGTGTAGAAGAATGTGGGGATGGGCACGATATATATATATATATATATATATATATATATATATATATATATATATATATATATATATATATATATATATATATATATATATATATATATATATATATATATATATATATATATATATATATATATATATATATATATAAAACATGGCTTGCGAAATAAAATCTATTTCGATAGATCTAAAGTTTCATATTTCAATTGTTTTGTTTTATCAATGTGACTTCAATGTTATCCAGTCATTTTAAGTATCCGGCTATCCGACCGGATATTACTACTATACCGGTCGGATATCCGGTAAAAATAATATTAAAATAGTGCAAGGAAGTGTCTCTGACCCTTCCTTGCACTGTTTTAATCACCTTCCTTGGAACTGGTCTCCGTTTTAACTTTTTAACTCTTTTTTTTTAACTTTGACTTGAAAAGGGACGTCAGTCCGAAAACGTTTGCCAATAATTTATTTTACTACTCTGTTGTTTAAGTTGTGTTTTAAATCTGCGGTTATTGCAGTCTTTAATATATATATATATATATATATATATATATATATATATATATATATATATATATATATATATATATATATATATATATATATATATATATATATATATATATATATATATATATATATATATATATTATAAAATGTTAAAGGAGCTTAGAGGGTAGAACACCCTCTAGATGCTTTTAAGAAATTTACATAATAAGCTTAAATATTACCATTCCTTATACTGATCTCGAAAGTAAAACTTTGCAAATCCTCAACAGATTTCTTATGTATATATATATATATATATATATATATATATATATATATATATATATATATATATATATATATATATATATATATATATATATATATATATATATATATATATATATATATATATATATATATATATATATATATATATATATATATATATATATATAACCTTGAAGAAGTGTCTTAAAAAAATGTGTCTCATCCGTCATTTCCTAATCCCCATTTGCGAGTTGCTGCCGATAATGGAGCTGGTGACGACGAGGAATAACCGTGGGTTGTTCCGGTACAAGGCCATTTTTTAAAACTATTTTCTGTCACATTCGCTGCCTTTAGTTTCTATTTATTGGCCATCGTCTTTCTACAAAAACTTCACTTCTTATCCTTAACCAAAGCTCCACGGTCGCCTAGGAGATGAACCCAACACACTAAACTATTTAAATTCTAACCCTTCTCTTTATTATGTTATGCTCGTTCAACAAAAAGCTCAAGCTCAAAAAAAACTCTAATAAATTATATTTCTTGCAGGAATCGTGCAAAATTTTTCGTCTGCAACAATAAAAACTCTTTTCTGCGTAGAAAGTGTAAGGGTAATAAATGTAATTTTTTAAGGCACTTTTTAGAATTTTGCAAAAAATGTAAACTCTAGCTTTGTTTCTTCCGATTTTCCCCTTCTAATCCTATGTGACGGAACAATCGCCATTTTACCTATGTTAAAAGAGAAATCTACGCTCAAACTTTTGCCTCTACTTTAGACGATTCCGGAGCAATTCCTCCTCCTCCAACTCATTTAAGCCTAAAATTGTAATTACTTATAAAGCTGTTATTTGAGATCTAGCACTTAACACTAGAATGGCATATGGTCTTTATGATATCCTTTCAATGACTGAAAACATCTGAGCTTGCACTTTGCCTTAGTAAACTGTTCGTCTCTGCCTATCCATTTTGACCATTCTCTTCTGGTGGAAGAGCGCCTTTATTCTAGCCATGCCAAAAAAGGACACTCCATAAACCCTCTAACCATTATCTTATTGCTTTAATCTCCGTTCCTTCTTTAGTTTTCGAATTTCTCCTTAATTAATAGGAATAAATTTGGAAACATTTTAATTCCTTAAAGTTTCATAACTGATGATCTTTCCACTCTTTATAATTTTTGATCACCAGCTCTTCGGAATTTTAGTGAATATTTTGTTGTGGTATTATACATTTCGAAAGCCTTCGACAGAGTCTGGCACAAAGCTTTGAGATTAAAACTTCTCTCTTTGAGCATCTACCATTCTTTTCAATTGTCTTTTCCGGTTGTCCTATAGCAGCAGTTGTAGATACCAACCACCTTTCATCTTTTAAACCTGTAAATAATGATGTTCCTCAAGGTTATGTCCGATCCCAAATTTATTTTCTACTTTTTACCGAGGACCTCTCTAAAATATCATCACAATTTCACCCTTCATTACTACGATTTCAATGAGCAGCTGTTATGATGGTGTCCTTGAAGCAACTGGCCACTGATCTGCTAGCCTTTCCAATAAAAATAGAGTTAACTAGAATGTTCTTACTGCTTCAAAAAACAACAGTTCCCTCGTCTACTTACGCTACATAATCTTCCATTTTAATAACTTCTTTGAAAAATAACTCAAAAATTCTCCCTTTCCTTAATATTCTTGGTATTCTCTTTTTATAAATATCTTTCTTAGAAGTATCAAGTTATTTCTCTTTCCAAACAAACTTCGAAGAGGTTAAGTGTTATTACGCGTCTTCAGAATTTCTTCCACCTCCCCTGTTGTTTTCGTCTTATAAGGGCGTTGTTTCTCCTATTAAATAGTATGCCTCTCATATCAGGGGTAGTTATTTTCACACTGCCCTCCTTGAAAGGTTTGAAATCAAAAGTTTTTTTTTTGTCTTAGTAACTCTCCTACTTTCCCTGACTCTCTCTCTAAACTTTTTCCCGCAGTTGAACTGTTGCATCACTTTTACAATACTTTTTCTGATTTCTCTAATCGCATACCTCTTCCGATGAGGAGAGCTCATGCAACTCGTCAATCTTCACTTCTCATTCTTTCTCTGTCCAACTCTATGACTACAGATTAACCAGCAACGCTCATTATCATATGTACACTACTCGTGAAGTCTGGAACACACTTTTCATCTCCTATTTTTCCCACTTCCCACGGCTTAAACATTTTCAAACTCGTTGAATAGGTTCATTCGGCCTTTGATTAATCGATTTGATTTGAATATATTTATCTTAGTACATTCTAAGAGAATATCTGGTCTTTCCTACCAGATGTTATATAACACCAATATGAAAGGGATAAAAATGTGGTCTATACAAATTTCATAAACAATCATACACGTGTGTTTGCAAGCCCATATAAGAATGATATATATATATATATATATATATATATATATATATATATATATATATATATATATATATATATATATATATATATATATATATATATATATATATATATAGTGCGTGCGTGCGTGCGTATATGTTTGTACAAGTATGCGAATTGTAAACTACATTCCCAAACTTAATCCAAATGAAATCTCCATAAAATATTTAAATTACAAAAGTGTATGTATATATGTATGTATGTCTGTATATACAAGAGATCCTTGTCAAAACCAAACAGTAAAAGAAAAAATACAGCAGACCAAAGCATATGAACAACATTCAGGATGTTGTTGAATTGAAAAATGTAAATACAACTATTCACCTGGGAAGTGCCATTTATAAGGAGCAGAATTACAGAGAAAGAACAACAGGAGTAGAACTGGCGGGAAAATAAGGGGAGGGGGAGGGGGGGAGAGGCGAAATATTAAGAGAATTAAGGTGAAAGAAAATGGGGAGAAACGAGATGAAATGGAAATGGGTAGAATTTTTAAATTTAAACGAGTAAAGAGTCATTTTGAACGCAATAAAAACAAATAAAAGTATTCCGGAAACATTTACAAAAATGTTACCAAAAGTAAAAAATGGAAAAAAAAAGGAAAAATGAGTGGTCTTCAAATAACAAAAATATTACAAAATACAACAAAGAAAAAAAATTTTTTTTTTTTTTTGAATTCTGAAGCCAAGGTTGTAATCCCTAGATGGACATAAAAAAAGAAGCACAGGTAACACAGAAATATGGAATGAGGAAGATGATGGGATACCAGACGGGATAACAATGAGATTCGAGTGAATTAAACAGTCAGTTTCGAAGAGCAATATTTCAATACAACATACTATTATTTCGGAGAGAGACTGTTAAAGAGATGAAATAAATTATTAGAAACTTGGTTTTGCAATTATTTACCTGTATGAATAAGGAAAAAATACGAAAAGAAATAGACAAAAAAAGGAAGATTTTCAAACGCTTTGCTGTCAAAACTTTGCTTTTAAAAGTCGTATCTGTTTAAGCGGAGATCTCATTCCCCTACAGGTACAAAAACAAAAATAGATTCTCATATATATATATATATATATATATATATATATATATATATATATATATATATATATATATATATATATATATATATATATATATATATATATATATATATATATATATATATATATATATATATATATATATTTAAAAAAAAAAAGATTTTTTAATGTTAAATAAACTAAAGTAGATCATAATATGAAATCAGAACAAAAGAGCAAAACATTATTTATTTATTTTTTAATCATGAATTACTATAAAAAATAAAAAATAAAATAAAAATAAATAAATTAAAAATCATTCTTAATGTATTTTTAATTTTTAATGTATTCTTTCCAAAAAATTAAATAAATTAGGAATGCCTCATTTTTTCATAAAAATTTTAGACTTAAGTTTCTATATATATTTATTAAAAAAATTTTTTTTTTTAAAGAATTCAGAGGCCCGTATATATAAGCATTCCTTGAACAACTACTCAACTTTACATCAAGCCATCCTCGGATAAATCTTTCTTACCTCACTTCTCGTCTTTCTCTGTCCAACTCTCTGACCCCAGACTTAACCGCTATGCTCTGTCCTACATGTACTCTACTGGTAAAGTCTTGAACACACTCCCTTCTTCTATTTTTTCAACTTCCTATGACTTACACACGTTCAAACGTCCTGTATCAGGTCACGTCGGCCTTTAATTTGACCAGGCTTCCGTCTTTCCCCCTAACTGGTGGAATTTTGGTAGGCCTCTGGCCTTTGCCCACCAGAGGTGAAATAATATATATATATATATATATATATATATATATATATATATATATATATATATATATATATATATATATATATATATATATATATATATATATATATATATATATATATATATATATATATATATGCTTTAATTGTATATGTCGGTGCGGTGCGGTGCGTGGTGCGCTGATTTCGGTGCGGTGCGGTGCGCTTAGTTTAGCTTTTGGTGCGGTGCGGTGCGGTGCACTGCATTTTGCTTCCGGTGCGGTGCGGTGCGGTGTGGTGCGCAATGAACGCCAACTGGTGCGGTGCGGTGCACGACGACCTGGTGCGGTGTGGTGCGGTGCGGTGCGGAAAATTCCGGAGCTCGGCCAACCCTAATATATATATATATATATATATATATATATATATATATATATATATATATATATATATATATATATATATATATATATATATATATATATATATATATATATATATATATATATTATATATTATATATATATATACTCCACAATAACTGTGGAATAAAATCAATTATTTCGATGAAAATATGCTTATGAGGACATATTCGAAGTACAGCTTCCTGTAACTCTTACATGTAAATTAGTAATGAATTTACTATATATATATTTTTTTTTTTTTTTTTTATGTCTCCTCCGGTGGGCAAAGAAAGGCCCAAGGCCTACCAAAATCCACCGGAGTTGGGAAGTAATCGGATTCGGGGTCGCTAATGGCCGACGTGACCCGATACACGGCGTTTAAAAGTGTGCAAGTCAAAGGAAGTTGGGAAAACAGATAAAGGGAGTGTGTTCCAGACTTTACCAGTAGAGTACATGTAAGATTGAGCATAGCGGTTAAGTCTGGGGTCGGAGAGTTGGACAGAGAAAGGATGAGACTGTGTAGAAAGACGTGTCGCACGAGCCCTTCTCAGTGGAGGAGGTATGCGACGTGAGAGTTCAGAAGAGCAATGTCCGTTGTAATAGCGATAGTATAGAGAGAGTGACGCAACAATTCGACGGGAAGAAAGAGATTGGAGAGAGTTAGTAAGAGCAGGAGAGTTGATAAGACGAAAAGCCCTAGACTCCACCTTTTCAAGATGAGCTGTATGTGTGGACCCACCCCAGATATGCGAGGCGTACTCCATACAGGGGCGAACAACACCCCTATACAGAGCAAGCAACTGGGGTGGCGTAAAAAAACTACGAAGGCGCCACAGAACACCCAACCTCTTAGAAGCTTGTTTAGAGAGAGAGATAATGTGATCTTTCCAAGAAAGATCACGAGAAAAAGAAACACCGAGAATATTGAGAACAGATGAAGGTTTGAGTTGAGTGTTTTCGAAGAAGATGTCATAGTTGTGTGGAAGATTGTGTCGAGTAGAAAGATGGAGGAATTGAGTTTTTGAGGCATTGAAAACGACCATGTTTTCTCTGCCCCAATTTGAAATCAGGGATAGATCAGAGGTCAGTTGCTCCAAGGCAATCCTTCTTGCGTCTAATAACTGCTGTTGGGAGGGACGTCTTTCAAATTGAAAGGAATAATGAAGGGTGGAGTCATCGGCATAGGAGTGTATAGGAGACGAAGTAATAGAGAGAAGATCATTGATGAAAATTAGAAAAAGAGTTGGAGAAAGAACAGATCCTTGAGGAACACCACTATTTATAGATTTATAGGAGGAACGGTGGCCGTCTACAACAGCTGCTATAGAACGACCAGAAAGGAAATTAGATAGGAGGTCACAGAGAGAAGGATAGATTCCGAAAGAGGGAAGTTTAGAAATCAAAGCTTTGTGCCAGACTCTATCGAAAGCTTTCGATATGTCTAGCGCCACAGCGAAAGATTCACCGAAACCCCGAAGAGCGGAGGACCAAGAGTCAGAAAGTAGGGAAAGAAGATCACCAGTAGAACGTCCTTTATATATATTATATATATATATATATATATATATATATATATATATATATATATATATATATATATATATATATATATATATATATATATATATATATATATATATATATATATAAATTAAAGAAAGAGGGAGGAGAATAGGAAAATTTTTTAAAATTACTTTTGATGTTATCGGTTATTTAAAGAGGAAAGAAAAAAGTAATAATAATAATATAATAATAATAATAATAATAATAATAAAATAATTATAATTATAATTTATTTAATTATAATTTATAATTATAATTATATATAATTATAATAATAATAATAATAATAATAATAATAATAATAATAATAATAATAATAATAATAATAATAATAATAATAATAATAATAATAATAAGGGGATTCTATTTTTGTTTTTAAGGAAATACTAGTTTGTACTGAGCTCTGACCGACTGACAAAGTCGTAAGGAAGTTGTCCCAGGAGGCAGAAGAAGTCCTTGACTCTCCAGGTGAGTCGGCTTCGTCACTCGTGACTGAGTCGTCGGCGGAGTGATTACTACATAATTTTTGCAGCTAGCGTGGTTTCTTCTTCTTCGCTTCTTTTCTGCTGTGTACTGAAGCCAGACTTTTAAAAAAATATTTCTCTCTCTCTCTCTCTCTCTCATATATATATATATATATATATATATATATATATATATATATATATATATATATATATATATATATATATATATATATATATATATATATATATATATATATATATATATATATATATATATATATATATATATTTACACACACACACACGAGGGTGGGCTGAAAAGTAACGCCTCTTCTGCTTTAAAATCTCATATACTTCAGATAAGGCAATGAAACAAAGATTGAAAGAAGGTTAAAGGTTTATTCAATGATCTTGTAATATTATTTTTTTTTTACTAATCTCCTCGAACATTTCTGAAAACGTTGAACCTACTTTTTGAAACCTGTTGAAAAGAAGTCTTGATCTATTTTTCCGGAACCAGTTTGGCATCGCTTTCTTCACCTCATCATCTGAACCAATTGTCACTCCCCGGAGACTCTCCTTCAATTTTGGAAATAAGTGAAAATCACTGGAGGCCAGATCAGGAATGTAGGGTGGGTGATCAGTGACCTCGAAGTTCAAGCGTTGAAGCTTCTGAAGAGTCTGGCACTTCAATGTGTTCAAGCATTGTTATGGTGCAGGAGAAAACCCGTACGGTTTGGTGATACTCAACGAATGCGGCTCTTCAGTTTCTGGAGAGTTTTACAAATAATCGTTGGAGTTTACAGTCGTGCTCTTCGGTAGATATTCCGAATAGACGAGCTCTCCACATTCCAGTATGCTGTCAGGATGAGTTTACCATTTTATGGTTGGGTCTTAAACTTTCGTATGCCAGGTATGGCTTGTGTGTCTTAATTTCATAGAGGTTTGTTTTCCTTCTGGATCGTAGTGGTGGACCCACGTTTCGTCTCCCGTTACTATGTTTTGAAGAAATTGATCGACCTCTCGACGATAATGGTTTACAATTTCATTAGCAGTAGCGACCTGTTGTTTACTCATTTCTTGTTAGCTGACTTGACACCCAACGATCACAAGTTTTTCGGTACTTTAAATCTGCAATTATTGCTTGAACACGTTCTTTCGAAATTGCAAGCATGGAAGCAATTTCGGACTGTTTACTTTATCGATTTCCCCTAATAATGTCATCAACTCGAGCATGATGTGGGTCACTCTGCCCCTGTTATGGGGCGGCCACTTCTCGGAGCATCATGAATCGATATTTCACCGTTATTGGAAAGAGTTGCTCTACAGACCCATCGACGAACGTTGCAACATCCATAGTGTCCGTTCCGTAAACCTCTAGCCAACGACGACGAATTTCAGCCGCATTCTGTACACCTTCGGCATGGAAAATTTCAGTCACTGAAAGTTGCTTTAGCAAAGTATCACTTTTAGCTTTCATTTTTCTATAACTACACAACAATGAAACCAAATAACTATACCGTTCGCCTGTCAAATCTATTTTACAAGCTTCAGTCTTTCCAAAGCAGGTCTGAACATGTTTATATGTATTTCCTTTGCTTAGTAACTCATGAATAGGCGTCATTTTTCAGCCCGCTCTCATATATATGACTGTGAAAGTTGCCAGAATGGGTGTGTTTGTAGGATAAATGATATGATTTCAATTGTTCCATTTTTAAACCCTTGATTTTCGAAAACGAATAATGGAAGAAAAAATTATCGATATGGTAAAAATAAAATAGAAGGAATGGGAAATAGCTTACTTCTCTTATTTAGAATCCTAATGATTCTGCCTTCAAATTGGATATATTACTAGATGATTTATTGCAAGAATACAGAACCAAGAAATAAAGCTTAAACAGATGGTTATCCAGAACCAGTAAATAAAGCTTAAACAGATGGTTATCCAGAATCAGTAAATAAAGCTTAAACAGATGGTTACTTTCGAAAGGTATGATAATTCGAAAGCAAACTTCTACTTGGAATTTAATTGAAAGATTTCGACCACGATAAACTATTCGGCTAAAAGAAAATAGATTTTGCAACCAGTTTTAAAACATAGGCGACTATTAAACAACCTGACAGCGTTATCGATATAATCACAAAGACAATATTTTTGAATGACAACTTAATTGAAGGATGAACACGAATGGAGTCACTAATGATTTAGCTTTTAATAAATCAAAACGGATAACACGGCTCGAGTTCAGAGAATGCAAATAGTAATAATAGTAGTAGTAATTAATTAAAGTAGATTCAGGCTGATATTTTATAAACACTTCTAAAAGGCAACCTTTCTAAAAGGCAACAACACCCCTTTACACAGCAAGCAAATGGGGTGGAGTGAAGAAATACTGAAGGCGCCTCAGAACACCCAACCTCTTAGAAGCTTGTTTAGAAAGAGAGGTAATGTGATCTTTCCAAGAAAGATCACGAGAAAAGGAAACACCTAGAATATTAAGAACAGATGAAGATCTGAGTTGAGTGTTTTCGAAGAAGATATCATAGTTGTATGGAAGATTGTGTCGAGTGGAGAGATGGGGGAATTGAGTTTTTGAGGCATTGAAACAACCATGTTTTCTCTTCCCCAATTTGAAATACGAGATAGATCAGAGGTCAGCTGCTCCAAGGCAACCCTCCTTGCGTCTAGTAACTGTTGTTGAGAGGGGCGCCTTTAAAATTGAAAAGAGTAATGAAGGGTGGATCATCAGCATAGGAGTGGATAGGAGATGAAGTAACAGAGAGAAAGTCATTAATGAAAACTAGAAAAAGTGTTGGGGATGGAAGATATAGTTGAGGAACACCACTATTAATAGATTTATAGGATGAACGGTAGCCGTCTATAACCAGAAAGGAAATCATAGAGAAGGCCACAGAGAGAAGGGTAGATTCCGAAAGAGGGAAGTTTGGAAATCAAAGCTTTGTGCCAGACTCTATCGAAAGCTTTCGATATGTCCAGCGCCACAGCAAAAGTTTCACCGAAATGCCGAAGAGTGGAGGACCAAGAGTCCGAAAGAAGGGAAAGAAGATCACCCGTAGAGCGTTTCTTACGAAAGCCATACTGGCGATCAGAGATAAGATTAGAAGAATTGAGATTTTTCCAAATCTTTCTGTTAAAGATAGATTTGAAAACTTTAGAAAGAGCGGAAGTTAAAGAAATTGGACGTTAGTTAGAGCTTTGAGAGGGGTCACCCTCCTTTGGCACAGGCTGAATGAGCGCACGTTTCAGGAAAGAAGGGAAGGTTGAAGTAGAAAGACATAGGCGAAATAGTTTACCAAGGCATGGTGCAAACTCGGAAGCACAAGTTTTGAGAACCACAGGAGGGATACCATCAGGATCGTATGCCTTCTTAGTGTAAAGTTCAGAGAGAGCAGAAATGACATCTTTAGAAGAAATTACAATTTTAGGCATAAAAGAGTTAGAGGGGGTTGAAGGAGTAGGAACAGCTTCGGA
>SEYY01001096.1:167500-174437 GCA_009176605.1 Armadillidium nasatum | reverse complement strand
CTCCAACTTCTTGTAAGCTTGTTTAGAATGAGAAGTGATGTGATCCTTATAAGATCAAGAGAAAAAGAAACACTGAGAATATTAAAGTACGGACGAAGGTTTGAGCTATGTGTTTTTCGAAGATGTCATAGTTGTGTAGCAGGTGGGGCTGAGTAGAGAAACAGAGAAACTGAGTTTGTGAGGAATTGAAAACGACCATGTTTTCTCTGCTTCAATTTGAAATACGAGAAAGATTAGAGGTTGGTTGCTTCAAACAACTGCCTTTGGGATGGGAGTCTTTCAAATTGAAAGAAGTAATGAAGAGTGGAGTAATTAACATTCGAATGGATAACTGATGAAATAATTGAGAGAACATCATTAATGAAAAGTAGAAAAAAATTGGGGATAGAACAAATTCCTGAGGAACACTACTATTAATAAATTTAAAGGATGAACGGTGGTCGTCTACTACAGCTGCTACAAAGCGACCGAAATAGAAATCAGAGATGATAGATTCAGAAAGAGGAAAGCTCAGAAATTAAAGCTTTGTGCAACATCTAACGAAGGCTTTTGATATGCTCAGCGAGAGAGCAAACGATTTACCTAAATCTTCCTGTTAAGGGTTCGAAAACTTTAGAAAGAACGGTGGTTGAAGAAATGAGATGGAAGTTGGAAGGTTGAGAGTGGTCCCTCTTTTTCGTTACAGGCTGAATGAGAGAACGTTTCCAGCAAGAAGGGAAAGTTGAAATATAAAGATAGAAACGAAATAGTTTACCAAGGAGGCAGAGTGCAATCTCAAAAGCAAAAGTTTTGAGAACCAGAAGAAGGATACCATCAGGACCATACGCCTTCTTAGCGTTAAGCTCTGAGGAGCTGAAATGACGTCTTCAGAAAAAATTACAATTAGAGACATAAATGAGTTGGTGGGGTTGGAGGAGGAATAGTTCCGAAATTGTTTGAAGTTGAATTACATGCAAAAGTTTAAGCGAAGAGTTAAGCTTTAGAAGGAGGTAAGTGACAGTAGTGCCGTTAGAAAAGAGACTAGAGAAGGGAAGAGGAAGAAGCAACGGTGTTGAATAGTGAAACTATATATATATATATATATATATATATATATATATATATATATATATATATATATATATTATATATATATATATATATATATATATATATATATATATATATATATATATAGATTATTTCTGAGAAAGGAGAAGAGAGAATGTTCTCTATTTTTGAGTTCAGACAATCAAAGATTTTAGGATAATCAGTAGAATGGCAAGAGAGCTTAAGTCACAAGATGGAAAATTCGAAATCATTGTGCAAATACGTACAACAAACGCTTTAGTATAAAAACTGAGGATAGAGACGGTATGTGGAAAAAGAAAAAGGTTCACTATCAGAACGATCAAACACATGAGTTTCTGTGAAGAATAAGAGGTGAAGTCTAGAAGAAGAGAGGTGGTGCTCAACAAAATGGAAATTGAATTCAAGACCGGGAATATTGCAGAAATTAATGAAGTAAATAGACCGTGCACCAGGGGCAAGTCGGCTACAAAGTCTTTGTGGCACCACCTCTTATCATCTTGGCCCACAAACTCCCAAGTGGTGATGGGGGGAAGGAGTTGTAATAGTGTTTATTGGGTGTCAAATGAGAGCCTACTTCGTGTAGAAGAATGTGGGGATGGGCACGATAAATATAATATATATATATATATATATATATATATATATATATATATATATATATATATATATATATATATATATATATATATATATATATATATATATATATATATATATATATATATATATATATATATATATATATATATATATATATATATATATATATATATATAACATGGCTTGCGAAATAAAATCTATTTCGATAGATCTAAAGTTTCATATTTCAATTGTTTTGTTTTATCAATGTGACTTCAATGTTATCCAGCCATTTTAAGTATCCGGCTATCCGACCGGATAGTACTACTATACCGGTCGGATATCCGGTAAAAATATTATTAAAATAGTGCAAGGAAGTGTCTCTGACCCTTCCTTGCACTGTTTTAATCACCTTCCTTGGAACTGGTCCCCGTTTTAACTTTTTAACTCTTTTTTTTTAACTTTGACTTGAAAAGGGACGTCAGTTCGAAAACGTTTGCCAATAATTTATTTTACAACTGGGTTGTTTAAGTTGTGTTTTAAATCTGCGGTTTATTGCAGTCTTTAATATATATATATATATATATATATATATATATATATATATATATATATATATATATATATATATATATATATATATATATATATATATATATATATATATATATATATATATATATATATATATAATGTTAAAGGAGCTTAGAGGGTAGAACACCCTCTAGATGCTTTTAAGAAATTTACATAATAAGCTTAAATATTACCATTCCTTATACTGATCTCGAAAGTAAAACTTTGCAAATCCTCAACAGATTTCTTATATATATATATATATATATATATATATATATATATATATATATATATATATATATATATATATATATATATATATATATATATATATATATATATATATATATATATATATATATATATATATATATATATATATATATATATATATATATATATATATATATATAACCTTGAAGAAGTGTCTTAAAAAAATGTGTCTCATCCGTCATTTATTTCCTAATCCCCATTTGCGAGTTGCTGCCGATAATGGAGCTGGTGACAACACGGAATAACCGTGGGTTGTTCCGGTACAAGGCCATTTTTTTAACTATTTTCTGTCACATTCGCTGCCTTTAGTTTCTATTTATTGGCCATCGTCTTTCAACAAAAACTTTACTTCTTATCCTTAACCAAAACTCCACGGTCGCCTAGGAGATGAACCCAACACTCTAAACTATTTAAATTCTAACCCTTCTCTTTATTATGTTATACTCGTTCAACAAAAAGCTCAAGCTCAAAAAAACTCTAATAAATTATATTTCTTGCAGGAATCGTGCAAAATTTTTCGTCTGCAACAATAAAAACTCTTTTCTGCGTAGAAAGTGTAAGGGTAATAAATGTAATTTTTTAAGGCACTTTTTAGAATTTTGCAAAAAATGTAAACTCTAGCTTTGTTTCTTCCGATTTTCCCCTTCTAATCCTATGTGACGGAATAATCGCCATTTTACCTATGTTAAAAGAGAAATCTACGCTCAAACTTTTGCCTCTACTTTAGACGATTCCGGAGCAATTCCTCCTCCTCCATCCAACTCATTTAAGCCTAAAATTGTAATTACTTATAAAGCTGTTATTTGAGATCTAGCACTTAACACTAGAATGGCATATGGTCTTTATGATATCCTTTCAATGACTGAAAACATCTGAGCTTGCACTTTGCCTTAGTAAACTGTTCGTCTCTGCCTATCCATTTTGACCATTCTCTTCTGGTGGAAGAGCGCCTTTATTCTAGCCATGCCAAAAAAGGACACTCCATAAACCCTCTAACCATTATCTTATTGCTTTAATCTCCGTTCCTTCTTTAGTTTTCGAATTTCTCCTTAATTAATAGGAATAAATTTGGAAACATTTTAATTCCTTAAAGTTTCATAACTGATGATCTTTCCACTCTTTATAATTTTTGATCACCAGCTCTTCGGAATTTTAGTGAATATTTTGTTGTGGTATTATACATTTCGAAAGCCTTCGACAGAGTCTGGCACAAAGCTTTGAGATTAAAACTTCTCTCTTTGAGCATCTACCATTCTTTTCAATTGTCTTTTCCGGTTGTCCTATAGCAGCAGTTGTAGATACCAACCACCTTTCATCTTTTAAACCTGTAAATAATGATGTTCCTCAAGGTTATGTCCGATCCCAAATTTATTTTCTACTTTTTACCGAGGACCTCTCTAAAATATCATCACAATTTCACCCTTCATTACTACGATTTCAATGAGCAGCTGTTATGATGGTGTCCTTGAAGCAACTGGCCACTGATCTGCTAGCCTTTCCAATAAAAATAGAGTTAACTAGAATGTTCTTACTGCTTCAAAAAACAACAGTTCCCTCGTCTACTTACGCTACATAATCTTCCATTTTAATAACTTCTTTGAAAAATAACTCAAAAATTCTCCCTTTCCTTAATATTCTTGGTATTCTCTTTTTATAAATATCTTTCTTAGAAGTATCAAGTTATTTCTCTTTCCAAACAAACTTCGAAGAGGTTAAGTGTTATTACGCGTCTTCAGAATTTCTTCCACCTCCCCTGTTGTTTTCGTCTTATAAGGGCGTTGTTTCTCCTATTAAATAGTATGCCTCTCATATCAGGGGTAGTTATTTTCACACTGCCCTCCTTGAAAGGTTTGAAATCAAAAGTTTTTTTTTTGTCTTAGTAACTCTCCTACTTTCCCTGACTCTCTCTCTCTCTCTCTCTCTCTAAACTTTTCCCCGCAGTTGAACTGTTGCATCACTTTTACAATACTTTTTCTGATTTCTCTAATCGCATACCTCTTCCGATGAGGAGAGCTCATGCAACTCGTCAATCTTCACTTCTCATTCTTTCTCTGTCCAACTCTATGACTACAGATTAACCAGCAACGCTCATTATCATATGTACACTACTCGTGAAGTCTGGAACACACTTTTCTTCTCCTATTTTTCCCACTTCCCACGGCTTAAACATTTTCAAACTCGTTGAATAGGTTCATTCGGCCTTTCGGCCTTTGATTAATCGATTTGATTTGAATATATTTATCTTAGTACATTCTAAGAGAATATCTGGTCTTTCCTACCAGATGTTTTATAACACCAAATGAAAGGGATAAAAATGTGGTCTATACAAATTTCATAAACAATCATACACGTGTGTTTGCAAGCCCATATAAGAATGAATATATATATATATATATATATATATATATATATATATATATATATATATATATATATATAATATATATATATATATATATATATATATATATATAATATATATATATATATATATATATATGTGCGTGCGTGCGTGCGTGCGTATATGTTTGTACAAGTATGCGAATTGTAAACTACATTCCCAAACTTCAATCCAAATGAAATCTCCATAAAATATTTAAATTACAAAAGTGTATGTATGTATATGTATGTATGTATGTATTGTATATACAAGAGATCCTTGTCAAAACCAAACAGTAAATGAAAAAATACAGCAGACCAAAGCATATGAACAACATTCAGGATGTTGTTGAATTGAAAAATGTAAATACAACTATTCACCTGGGAAGTGCCATTTATAAGGAGTAGAATTACAGAGAAAGAACAACAGGAGTAGAACTGGCGGGAAAATAAGGGGAGGGGGAGGGGGGAGAGGCGAAATATTAAGAGAATTAAAGGTGAAAGAAAATGGGGAAACGAGATGAAATGGAAATGGGTAGAATTTTTAAATTTAAACGAGTAAAGAGTCATTTTGAACGCAATAAAAACAAATAAAAGTATTCCGGAAACATTTACAAAAATGTTACCAAAAGTAAAAAAAAAAAAAAAAAAATGGAAAAAAAAAGGAAAAATGAGTGGTCTTCAAATAACAAAAATATTACAAAATACAACAAAGAAAAAAAAAATTTTTTTTTTTTTTGAATTCTGAAGCCAAGGTTGTAATCCCTAGATGGACATAAAAAAAGAAGCACAGGTAACACAGAAATATGGAATGAGGAAGATGATGGGATACCAGACGGGATAACAATGAGATTCGAGTGAATTAAACAGTCAGTTTCGAAGAGCAATATTTCAATACAACATACTATTATTTCGGAGAGAGACTGTTAAAGAGATGAAATAAATTATTAGAAACTTTGTTTTGCAATTATTTACCTGTATGAATAAGGAAAAAATACGAAAAGAAATAGACAAAAAAAGGAAGATTTTCAAACGCTTTGCTGTCAAAACTTTGCTTTTAAAAGTCGTATCTGTTTAAGCGGAGATCTCATTCCCCTACAGGTACAAAAACAAAAATAGATTCTCATATATATATATATATATATATATATATATATATATATATATATATATATATATATATATATATATATATATATATATATATATATATATATATATATATATATATATATATATATATATATATATATATTTAAAAAAAAAAAAAAAATTTTTTAATGTTAAATAAACTAAAGTAGATCATAATATGAAATCAGAACAAAAGAGCAAAACATTATTTATTTATTTTTTAATCATGAATTACTATAAAAAATAAAATAAATAAATAAATTAAAAATCATTCTTAATGTATTTTTAATTTTTAATGTATTCTTTCCAAAAATTAAATAAATTAGGAATGCCTCATTTTTTCATAAATTTTAGACTTGTTTCTATATATATTTAAAAAAAATTTTTTTTTTTTTAAAGAATTCAGAGGCCAGTATATATAATAAGCATTCCTTGAACAACTACTCAACTTTACATCAAGCCATCCTCGGATAAATCTTTCTTACCTTACTTCACCTTCCTTTAAGGAGTATGAAGGTTGCCTTTTAGAAGTGTTTATAAAATATCAGCCTGGATCTACTTTAATTAATTACTACTACTATTATTACTATTTGCATTCTCTGAACTCGAGCCGTGTTATCCGTTTTGATTTATTAAAAGCTAAATCATTAGTGACTCCATTCGTGTTCATCCTTCAATTAAGTTGTCATTCAAAAATATTGTCTGTGATTATATCGATAACGCTGTCAGGTTGTTTAATAGTCGCCTATGTTTTAAAACTGGTTGCAAAATCTATTTTCTTTTAGCCGAATAGTTTATCGTGGTCGAAATCTTTCAATTAAATTCCAAGTAGAAGTTTGCTTTCGAATTATCATACCTTTCGAAAGTAACCATCTGTTTAAGCTTTATTTACTGATTCTGGATAACCATCTGTTTAAGCTTTATTTAC
>SEYY01001096.1:157500-160000 GCA_009176605.1 Armadillidium nasatum | reverse complement strand
ATATATATATATATATATATATATATATATAAAAAAATTCAAAAAAAAAAAATGTATCTTTTATCAAGTGTCTTCATATTTTTTATGTAATTTTTTATTCATACATTTATTTATTTATTTATTTACTTATTATTTATTTATTTATTTTCTATTTTCCTAAAACACAAAAGAACAAAAGACTGAACAAGTTAGTATACACATACACAAACATACGCGCGCACATATTCGACAAATTTATCATATATTCTCTTAATATAAACACTAGTTAAAACCAAATAATAAAGGGGAAAATCTTACCCTTTTGTATTATAATCACTATTAAATAAAAAAATAACTCTTTTATGATGCTAGGCATTATAAAGAATGGATCCTTTCATTATACTTCATTTGCTTTACCTTCGCCACCACTAAATATCAATTTGTAAAAAATTCTTCTTCCAATTTCCTATATCATGTTAATTCTTTAATTTAAAAAAAAAAATAAATAAATATATAAAATAAACTAATCATTTTTTTTTAAATCATATTTACCCTTAAAAAAACATTATCCAATCACAAAAATAATTTTGAAATATTTTAAAATTATTTAACAATGAATAAGCTGACAAAAAAAAAAAAATTTAAATACTTCTACAAAAAAAAAAAAAAAAAAAAAAATTTAAACGTACATACATAAACTAAGAAAAAGAAAAGAAAAACAAAAAGGTTTTAAAACATCATTTTGGAATAAAAATAAAAAAAAAGGGGAGGGGGGAATATAAGACAAAAAAGCTCATATAAAACATTACTTCCCATTGAAATTTCACTTCAACCTTAATTATACTGCGATAATAAAAGACAAAACAAAATCCAGTCCCTGCGTGTGTGTGTGTGATATATATATATATATATATATATATATATATATATATATATATATATATATATATATATATATATATATATATATATATATATATATATATATATATATATATATATATATATATATATATATATATATATATATATATCAGAAAATGTCCAGTCTATTTCTCTGTTGAAATTGTAATTATGGTTAAAAGAATTAAATAGAAGTTGTATAACACATACAGTAGTGCAGTAGGGCACTTGAATAAAGTCAATAAAAATATACTACGCATCCGTGTGCGATATATATATATATATATATATATATATATATATATATATATATATATATATATATATATATATATATATATATATATATATATATATATATATATATATATATATATATATATATATATATATAATAATAATTACAACGCCCTTATATTTATATATATATATATATATATATATATATATATATTATATATATATATATATATAGTATATATATATATTATATATGCTTTATATGATTCAAAAAGTATTCAGAAAAAAATATTACATACCCCCTCCCTCCCTTCTCATCCAGTTATTAAAACTATATATAAACGATATATAATTGCGATATATATGCGATATATATATATATATATATATATATATATATATATATATATATATATATATATATATATATATATATATATATATATATATATATATATATATATATATATATATATATATATATATATATATATATATAGTTTATATATCGAGATATTTTCATACCTATTATTAGATAGAGGTGGAGATTGTTTCTGAGAGAGGACCTGTAGGCAACTTCGGTAGTAGGTTATGGTCGAGAGTAGTAGTGTCTATGTCTAGTAGTAGGTTATCTCTTGAGATATTAGAGAAAAGAGAAGATAGAAAGAGATAGACGATAGATAGATAGATAGATAGATAGATAGAGATAGAGAGATAGATAGAAGAGATAGATAGAGAGAGAGAGAGAGAGAGAGAGAGAGAGAGAGAGAGGAGAGAGAGAGAGAGAGAGAGAGAGAGAGAGAGAGAGAGAGAGAGAGGAGAGAGAGAGAGAGAGAGAGAGAGAGAGAGAGAGAGAAAGAGAAGAGAAGAAGAGAAAGAGAGAGAAAGAAGAGAGAGAGAGAGAGAGAGAGAGAGAGAGAGAGAGAGAGAGAGAGAGAGAGAGAGAGAGAGAGAGAGAGAGAGAGAGAGAGAGAGAGAGAGAGAGAGAGAGAGAGAGAGAGAGAGAGAGAGAGAGAGAGAGAGAGAGAGAGAGAGAGAGAGAGAGAGAGAGAGAGAGAGAGAGAGAGAGAGTGGGAGAGAGAGTGGGAAGGAGGAAAAAGAGAGAGAGGAGAGAGAGGAGAGAGAGAGAGAGAGAGAGAGAGAGAGAGGGGAGTGGGAAGGAGGAAAAAAGAGAGAGAAAGAGAGAATCTACTTGGTAACACAACATTACAAGGCATTTTCCAGTTTCTCACAATATATTTATCAAAATCAATCTCTGGGGCTTTTGAAATTTTATTTTTTAATAACAAATGAAGCATTTTTAATGCATTTGGAGGGAGGAGAAAAAAATTCTTAGTATTGTACTTGAAATTGTTACTTTCCTATTTTTATGTCCACA
>SEYY01001096.1:147500-155000 GCA_009176605.1 Armadillidium nasatum | reverse complement strand
TTAAGACCCCCTTAAAGATGAAGGAAAAATATTCATATAATCGCAATTAAAGAAAAATATTTTGATTTTAAAGTTCATTACTTCAAGTCTCCAAGGTTAGTGAAATTCGCAGCTTGGTCTATCGCTAATTTATAAAACCTGCAACAAGGGCTCCAAAGAAAGCAGTTTGATTTTAATGATAAAGATTATCCATATTTAAGGAAGACAAACAACTGAAATCAGAAGAGAAGTTAAAAAAAAAAAAAACGTTTTACATCCGCCTCATGACGATTCTAAGTTGCAGAAGACTCTGGCAACTCTTTCTTATAAACAATGCATTGTGTCTACATACACCAATTAAAGTTTCAATCCCGAGTAGTAGCGTAAAATTTTATTATTATCATTAATATTTCCTTCGCGGGAAGTGTCGGTCACTACTTTCGTTTAGGCATTAAAATTCAGAAAATTAGAAAATATATTTGAAAAGAGTTGAGAAAGTTTTAAGCAGTATCCTCTTACTTTGGTATATATTAAAATAAAAATTAAAAAAAGTAAGTTATATAAAAATGTGCAGATTTTCATCTTTAAAATTGCGAAAGTAGTTGAAAAATTAAATTAATTTCCAATATTCTTTTAAAAAATAAAGCTAAATAGCATCCCAATCAATATAAGAAAATTTAAAAAAAATATATATATATATATATATATATATATATATATATATATATATATATATATATATATATATATATATATATATATATATATATATTATATATATATATATATATATATATATATATATATATATATTCAGGAATATATGGAAATTTATTTATAAAAATAATTCGGATTATTTGAATAAAATATTCTTCAAAGAAACGAATTAAACTATCTTCAATTTTTACTGAATTTCATTCTCTCTAACGTACAATACATCTTCAATTGAAGTTTAATTCCAGTACATTTAAATTAAATTCAGGATTATATCAGAATCATATGGAAATACGATGGTTTATAACACTGCATTTACTATTATATATATATATATATATATATATATATATATATATATATATATATTATATATATATATATATATATATATATATATATAATATATATATATATATATATATATATATATATATATATATTATATATATATCCTCAAATCCCAAATTTTACTTTGATGAGTATTTTGTTAAAAACTTGGGATTTTCCCTAATCTATAAATAATGCAAATATTAAATGTAAAATTTAAATTTAGCAATATAAATATAATATAAATATAAATAAATTATTACATTATATATATATATATATATATATATATATTATATATATATATATATATATATATATATATATATATATATATATATAATATATATATAAAAATGGTGAAGAACAGAACGTGCGTGAGTATGCATGAGTTACCGTGACCTTGAGAAGGAGGGAGACAGTTGAAGAAAGACTGGGAAAGGAGGTGAGGATGAGGTTTACAGGATGAATGTTGCATCCAACATTCAATTAACTCCTCACTAGAAACGATTCTCTCTCTCTCTCTCACATACATATTCACACAAACATACTCACACACACAAATACGCACCCGCGCGCACCCGCACACGCACCGGAGATCCAAACCACTGATTCTAACATATGCGTCATCGAACTATCACATTGAGTTGGTTTTCTTATTTTTTAAATTTACATACATATATAACTAAGGGATTACAATTTTTAACAGATTTGTTCAAGCAAATCCGTCACAAATGATGGCGTCTTCATTAAATACAGAATCTGAATGAACAACAAACAGCCGACAAGCATATTATATATATATATATATATATATATATATATATATATATATATATATATATATATATATATATATATATATATATATATATATATATATATATATATATATATATATATATATATATATAAGCTGGGTATTAACTCGTTAATCGTTAATTAAAGCAGTTAAATTTTAAATTTACGATTAACTGTCATTAATAAAAAAGATCATTAAAGGACTTATTAACGCTTTTAAATTTTCTTGTCGTTAACGCGAGTCTGTTAATCGAAAATTTTGTATTTAAAAAAAAAAAATAAATAAATAAAAAATAAAAAAATAAAAAGTCTTTTCGGTCATGTATATTGAGAAGCCTATCAGCAACCAATGACAAAACCTTTAAACTTTTTTTAATGTTCACTGTCCAATTTTAACTTTTTCCTCTCTCAATAATTCTCTCCGGTCTCTTCATGCCCGTCAAAATGTTGTGTCAACTCTCACTAAACTATAGTTATTAGGGATCGAACAAATATCCGGTTACGGTCCGGTTGTCCGGCTGTATATCCAGTAAAAATAAAATTCTTATTAATAAGAATCTTTTGAAGTTATTATAGTATGCAATAAGTTCTATATTTTTTTTTTTATTATTGTATTCCAATTTGCTTTGAGCTTTCAAACCTATTCTATTTTTAACAACACTGAAACACCTTTGGTTTTATGCTCAAGTAAAATAAATTCATTAAATTATTTACATAACTACAAACAGGAAATGAAATTTGTTTTTTCTCTCAGAATTATTATATATATATATATATATATATATATATAACTATAAAAAAAACTTCCCGCATTTCGAAAGCCAGTAGCACTAACCGTAGTGAGAGGGGAGGGTCGGAGCTAGGGTGTATAGATAGTACAAGTTACAAGCCCAACCGACATCAGTCATCAACATGGCCTGGTCGGGTCGACACCGTACGTTTGCTGTGAAAGTATTTTGCAAACAACCATTTCGTGATAGTCGCACAGAGGATCTTTCGAAGACGTTTCGATATTATACGGAACCATAACGTTTTTAGATAGGAAAACCATCTTGCAGCGGATTGAGAATTTCAGGGTAAAAGGCTCAGCCTTGAAAAACAAAGTCACCCAGAAGTGTAAGCTTGAAAATGTCGAAGCATTGAAGCAATCTCTTGTGCAGCATCCGAAACGTTTTATATGGAAGCATGCTGTCTGTAGTGATTTCTCGGAAAGCTGCAAGGAGAATGAATCTTACAAAAAAAAAAAAAACCTTTCCTTTCCATCCTGACAAAATGATCGTTGTGCAAGAACTCAGTACGAAAGACTGGTGGCCGCAGGGAATTATACGCGAACATCTGCAACCTCTCTCCGGATGTTTCTGTTCTCTTGTATAGTGACGGTCATGTTTATTAGCGCGGCTGTGCAAGTAAATAAAATTTTTACTATTGGTCTGAAAATAACCCAGGAATGCTACACAAAGACCGTTTCATTCCAAGCACACTGTGTAGTGTGCCGTTAGCGTTGTTGGCATCGTGGGTCCAATTTCTTTAAAAAAAAAAAAAACTATTACATCCATAGGCTCGAAAACTTTGCGTTTAAAGAATGTGGTGTGTGATTTCGGCATGATAGAGCTACAGCACAAACTGCCGGAAGATGGCTGGTATAATCCATCAACCTTGTCATTGATATTTTTTTTTCAATAGGCTACTTAAATCACGAGGATAAACGTTTGAAGCTCTTACGGTTACCATTCAGAAGGAGATAGTCGCTGTTCCACCTGACATAGCCCGTCGAGCAATGGTAGCTTTCAGAAATCTACTCCAAGTGTTTAGAGACTGTTAACTTTAAAACATGGTGAACTGAAACAGTATTGTATGACGTTTCATGTATGCAAATATTTTAAATACCTTCAGCCATTGTTCTTCAATTTACCTTGGAAAAGTGTTTTATTGGGAAAGTCCTCTCTCTCTCTCTCTCCTATATATATATATATATATATATATTATATATATATATATATATATATATATATATATATATATATATATATATATATATATATATATATATATATATATATATATATATATTATATATTGAGAGGAGATATTTGTCATTCAAATAGAATTTTAAAAATATTTTTGCACAGGTGCATGATACAAAAACGTGTGAAAAAGCTGAATATCGTTTGCTGTGCTTGCAAAAAGAGAAAAAATGCTGTTATTACTATTGCTTTTTTTTCTCTCTCTCTCTCTCTCTCTCTCTCTCTCTTTCTTCTCTTCCTAACTACTTATATGTACTACTACTACCACCACCACCATTAATACTACTAATTCAACAGTAAAACTTCTAAAGTTAATGCAACCATTTTCATATCGGTAATATATAAAGCATCTTCAGTTCCTTCTGTTACTAGTTTCTACAACAATAATAGTAACTAATACTACTATTATTTTATCATCATTACTACTACTAATTCTACTATAACCACTATTATTACTAGTTTCTAGGACTACTACTACTACTACTACTAATAATAATAATAATAATAATAATAATAATAATAATAATAATAATAATAATAAATTAAATAGGATATTAAAAAATGCAAAAAAAATTTCACCTCCGAAATATAGCAGGAATTCAATACACTTCCAATATGCGACAAAATAAAAGCAATCAATTTCCTTCTGCATTTAAATATGCCAGTATTCTAAACCCAGCCTCAACATATTCTCATTCCATTAAATACAAAATGAAAATTTAATTCCGTAAATTTCTTTCTCCAAATTCAATCGTACATATTTTTTATACGTTTCCCCCACCCCACCCTCTTCCCCTATTATTTATATTCAAACCTAAATTTTAACAAAAATATACATTATTTCCGCGCAGCAGGTTATGATTTATCGTCATTCCCATTCAAACTAACCTCCTACTGAGGCAATGCAGTGATATCCTTCTCATTGTTTCAAAACCATATTTCAAACTTTACAAAGAAGTTATTATTCCGTCTGGATCTGCTAGAACAGATCAAATCGTCACCCCTAACTTTCAATTTTCTTTTAGTAATAAATAAATTAAACAAATAAAAATGTTTTATAAGAGTCAATATTAAGCAAGAACAAAAATAATTGATGATCATAACGCTTTTGGCTGGCAAACACTCTTTAGTGTTTTGAAGGCGGTAAGGGTTTGATCGTTGTTGGAGTAACGACAATGATCAGACTGTTTTAATGGCTTCACTGTTGTGCAATCACAGATTGCGCAAGTTATTGTATATTCTCTCAATCGTCTTCATTTGACAGGGTTAAAACCCGCTTTAGCTTCTGACCTGGAAATTTAAATTTGTTGCGAAATATTAGATCATCATACTCTTCATCCTACTTCTCAAATGCTATGTCTTCTTCGGACTTGAGGAACACAGATCTTCCTCTTATCTTAGGTTCAAAGTCGTAAACCTATTAGCACTGGTAAACAATGATGAAGCACAAGATGAAGATTAGGTTGCAAATGATTAAACCTTTGACGATGATCTTGGCAGATGTTTACAAAGTGCTACTTCTTAGTAGTCCATACGAGAGCGGATAAGGCCCTTATATAACTGGAGTAACTGTTCGTACGAAATAAAAAAGGTAAACTGAACCGTACTCCCAGCTTCTTTGAATTTGCTTTAGCAACCGTTGGGATATGAGATTTTCAAGTAAGTTTAATATTAATGCTCAAACAAGAATGTTAATGTTGTTTACAGGTGAGACGGGAGAGCCGTCGAAGGAGATAGGAAAGTTGGGAGGTATTTCTGTAAGAGAGATGTTAAGAAGTTGAGTTTTAAAAAGAGTTAAATTTCACAAGGTTGATTCGAACCTACCAGGAAATTCCACCCAGATCGGCAAGAATAGAAGGAAGAAAGCTATAAAGACGAGAAGCAACTCTACAGAAGCAAAAGAGAGAGTAAATTTGAAATGAGTGAATGAATGGAAGATTAAGTCATCGGCATAAGAATGAAAAAGTTAGAAGTGGAACTGAAAAGATCTTTGATGAAAAGTAAGAAATAAGCTGGGGATAGAACATAACCCTTTGGAACACCACAACTGACAGAAAAGGAGTAAAAGGTCGTTCCATCGACAATGGCCAATTTGAAACGATCCGAGAGAAAACTAGACATAAGGAAGCAAAGAGGAGGAGAGAACCCAAAGGAAGGGATATATATATATATATATATATATATATATATATATATATATATATATATATATATATATATATATATATATATATATATATATATATATATATATATATATATATATATAAACTACTGACCAGAAATTAAGAGAATAAAACCAAAGAAGGAATAAGGAACAGATAGAAATAAAATCCGCTAATCTGCAATTCAAATCTAAATGACTAAAAATGCAGGGAAAAGGGGTTTACACGACCAAGGAAGGGACGTAGGGGTGGGATAAGAAAGGGGGTGATGGGTGGAGGGGAAGGCCCAAGGAATCATTTCTCTTTTAAAAATCTAGGACAATGAGAAAAATGATAACATCAACAACGGAAAAAAAAACCGACCACTTTAAAGGCAAAGCAAGATAAGGAAGGGTCAGAGGTGTCTCCATTTCAAAAACGAAAGATCAAAGAAAAAAAAATGCACAAATCAGTAAAAAAAATAAAATAGAAGTAGAAATGGTATTTAAAAAAAAAAAATAAAAAAAAAATAAAAAAAACTTTTACAAAAGGTTATTTAGCAAATAATAATAATGAAAATAATAATAATAATAATAATAATAATAATAATAATAATAATAATAATAATAATAATAATAAAATAACAATAATAATAATAATAATAATAATAATAATAAAAATAATAATGATACAATTAATTAAAATTAACAGGAGGTAACAAAAACAAAAAATTTAAAAAGGAGCAAAAACAATTCCAGTCAATTACTTAAATAACAGAAAAAATAAATAAAAAAAATAAAATAAAATAAAAATACTTCTAAACATTTAAAGTTTACATTCTCTTCGTTTTAAAAGGATTAACTCTATCTATTTCGTCATATTAAAGACTGAATGCTTAGCTAAAGCAATATTAAAATGCATATTTATTATCAATGCAAGTCAGCCCCACCCAAATTTATATATATCGTAAAAGAATATATATATATATATATATATATATATATATATATATATATATATATATATATATATATATATATATATATATATATATATATATATATATATATATATATATAGTTTAGGAAAAAATAAAGGGAAGAAATTTATAAGCATTGTCGATTTCTTTTTCATTTTCTCTTAAAGCTGAGGGGATAGGGGCTTATGAAGGGCTATTTATGTGTATGTCTTTGATGTGTGCGTATGTAAGAATATGTCTTAAACCTTATTATTCAGCCTATGAGCTAATGTTAAAAGAAAGAAGACGTATTGTCATTTATTTTAACAATTTTTCAGGGGGGGTGAATGATGTGCGAGGGTTGTGTGTGGGGGAGGGTCGCCCAACCCTATAATTTGACATATAATGTTACATCATCATCTTGACGTTCGTGAAGACTGTAGTTTCTAGAAATTTTTTTTGACCCACCTTAATATATATATATATATATATATATATATATATATATATATATATATATATATATATATATATATATATATATATATAT
>SEYY01001096.1:125000-145000 GCA_009176605.1 Armadillidium nasatum | reverse complement strand
TGCATCAATTTTTTTTTTTTTTTTGGGGGGGGGGAGGTGGGCAATTAAAGTTAAAAACAAGTGATATTCATTGAAGAATGAAAGAGCAGTACAGGGAAAATTGTTTTCTTTACTGCAAGTGTGCAAGTGTATGAGTGGCACAGGAAATTCAAAAGTGGTGCGACAAATACGATTGATGCTTCTCGCTCTGGCCGGCTTCAAACTGCGGCTACGCCAGACATTTTGGTGCTGTGGAATAGGTAGTCAAAGCTGACAGACAAGTGACAATTAAGCAAGTGGCTGAAAGAGTGTAACTTAGTTATGGTTCAGCACATCATATTATCACCAAGGTACTACAGTTTAATAAAGTCTGCTTACCTAGGCAGCTAGCCCCTGAAATGAAAGCTCGTCGTGAAGATGCTCAATTGTACAGCTCTTCAGCAATGGTATGATGCTGAGGGAGATGACTTTCTGCAAAGGGAAGTCGCTGATGACGAATCATGGATTCATTATTTTCGACTGGAAACTAAGCGAGCAAGCAAGGAATGGCTATGTTAAGTTAACCAAAACCAAGAAAATTTTGTGGAACTTCTTAGTAGTAAGGGGGGCGGAATTGACAGGTGCCAGATTTGGCTACTTTTCAAAAAATCTGGCAACCTGTCCCTAACGGTCTTTTCTGCATTTGCGTGCAATCCTGCATTCTCAGGCACCTTCCAGACCGTTTCTTTGTCGGTTCACGGACCCGCACGGACCCACGGACCCCGGACCCAAGATTCGAGCCAATTTCAGCCGGTCTGAACCGCAAAGAAAATGGTCAGGAAAGAAAGTGAGGTGAACGCAGCGATTTTGCAAACTCAGGCAACTTCCTGATACCATTTTTGGAGGGTTCACGGAGCCCCCCCAGCGGGGGCCCCTTCCCCAGACTTGAGGCCAATTTCAATGGGTTGAACCCCCCAAAATGGTGTCAGGAAAGAGCGTGAGGTCAATTTGAGCGGAGTGATTTGCCTTGCAAATCAAAAACCCGTTCTGGCTTAGGTTGCCAGATTTTTTGAAAAGTAGCTAAATCTGGCACCTGTCAATTCCGCCCCCCTTACTACTCTTCTTCGATCGGCAAAATGATGCTCACAGTTTTTCCGAGATCATAAGAGTACAATTTTTGAACATTATATTCCAAGAGATCAACTGTAAACAGTGCAATTGTACTGTGGCAACAACAACATACAAACCCGGTCTTGTAGGGAGAGAAGCATTGTATAAGTTCCCTCTATGTACATGAGATATGGAATGTATGAACTATATCAACAAAAGAGAGCAAATTCTTCAGAACAATTAACCTTCTATATTCTAAAACCCTAGTAGGGAGTATAACATCGGCCGCACGGAGCCCACATTGTACTTGAATATATATATATATATATATATATATATATATATATATATATATATATATATATATATATATATATATATATATATATATATATATATATATATATATATATATATATATATATATATATATATATATATACATATTAGCCAATTACTCTGTCCCAGACAACCGTTTAGACTAGCTGAACTTTTTGTCTGGAAAGATTGGTAATAAATATTATCATAACCTTCGCCACCAAAAATAAATTATATATATATATATATATATATATATATATATATATATATATATATATATATATATATATATATATATATATATATATATATATATATATATATATATATATATATATATATATATATATCGTTCAAGCGATATTGCATTGCTTAGGTGTGAAACTCACGAACGATTTCAATGTAAACAGACAGGTAGCAGTTTTATTGTTTATTGACAACCAAAGAAAAACTGCTTAATAAAAAAATTCTACAAGAAATTTGATTTGATTTGATTTTTTTTTTTTTTTTTTTTTTTTTTTTAAACAAGCTATTACAATAAATCGTTTTGTAAGTCAAGATTTTTAGAGTTAGTAAACTTCACACCAAACTTTCAAATAAATTTAAGTAAATAGAACACTTTTTTTATATATATATATTCAACATAAATTCAGGAATTACTAAGTGGCTTCAACACCATTTTAAAAAAGCAATAAGCTAAGTTTAAATGTGCGCAGCAAATCGCAATTAAAATGAGGCTTTTTATCTTTCAACCGTGTCTATCCATTTCATGGGCAGATTATTCTTCAAATCTTAAGTCCCCGAAAGAGAGAAGAAAAGAAAAATTATATATATACGAGTATATATATATATATATATATATATATATATATATATATATATATATATATATATATATATATATATATATATATATATATATATATATATATATATATATATATATATATATATATATATATATATATATACACAAAAAGGAGCATTAATTATCTTTGAATGTTACAGAATTAGTTTATAAAAACAAATATTAAGTTCAATC
Source organism: Armadillidium nasatum (assembly GCA_009176605.1). Classification (NCBI taxonomy): domain Eukaryota; kingdom Metazoa; phylum Arthropoda; class Malacostraca; order Isopoda; family Armadillidiidae; genus Armadillidium; species Armadillidium nasatum. The sequence goes on along the minus strand of SEYY01001096.1, from coordinate 142,569 downwards.
AAATATTAAATTAACCATTTTCACCACATAGTTATAATTTTAGTTATTATTTATTAGATTAAATAGTTAGTATTTAATGATAGCTTAAATCCTTTTAACAATTATTAATTATATTTTTTAAGAGTTTTCCCACGAAAAACTTAATTTATATCTGGCTAAGGTAAGATAGTTTGATTATCCACAAAAATTCTTAATATTTTTTTTGATTTTTCGTAGAAATCTTCGATGCAAACGAATATCAGCTTATATGAACAATAAAAACAATTACTCAAATGAAATTTTCTATAAATTTTGACATTTTTGAAAACTTAAACAAAACTAATAACAAGTGCCAACACCATCATTAAAAAAAAAAAAAAAAAAAAAAAAAAAAAATTCTCGGACATTTAAAAAGTTCCTTAAGAACTTCTGCTAATGATATTTACTCTTTAATTCAATTTCAACCTGACGTGAAAAAGGATTTTCATAAATGAACTTGATTGTTACCCCAGCCAGATACTTTTTTAATGAAGACAACAATTCGAGTCCAATTACTCAACAGGACTGTGAATGGGTCACCTTTATAATTATTTGATCACGGCAAATTTGTTGATTCTTGGGTATTTCGAAATCGCCATTCCCAACTTGTCAATATATAATAATGAGTGGCCATAAACTCATAGAATAACGCAACTTTTTCTCAAACAAAGGAATATATATATATATATATATATATATATATATATATATATATATATATATATATATATATATATATATATATATATATATATATATATAATATATATATATATATATATATATATATATATATATATATATATATATATATATATATATATATATATATATATATATATGGGATAGAGTGAAGTATAGGCAGATTTTTAGAGACTGGTATCGAACCATCAGGTATCGGTGTCGGACAGGAAGAGGGAAAGTTTGAGTTGACATTTTATGCAAACTGACTGAAAGAGAGGAAGGGGAGCCTGAAAAGTTATTGCATTTTGTATTGTGGAAATAAAGTTTTTGGTGTTACAAAGAACGAGATCAGGTTTTGCACGATTCCGGGATGAAATGTAAATTTCACGATTTTCTGGTTTGAAAACAACGGTAATTCTGAAGACAGCATCCCTGCAGCAAATAGCACGAAAATAAGCAGAATTACACCACGGTTTGTAAGGTTTAGTAGAAATGAAAGACCGTAGAATGTAGTCTTAGTCTTAATGCAACAGTGAATCACCTGAGTAACCCGTTATGCACAAGCATTGAGACGCCTCCCACGGAAGCGATAATCATTCCACAGGAAATCAAAGAAGCAAGTAAACTTGTAAAGTCCAACCAACTTGGGCACAGAATTGTTACAAACGTTTCCTCGAAATACGTGGGAGTCTTTCTTGCGGAAGACTTGGAAAGATAGAAGAGGATACAGAGATAAAAAAAAAAAAAACGATAGGAAAAACCCAGAGGATAGAGTGTGACAATAAAAGGTGAAGTATTAGAAGTTTTAAAAAACCTCTAGAATGTTGGGTTTAACTCCAAACGATCAAGAATACTAGTATGGAGCTGCGCCCACTACTCATGGTCGTTTTGGATGGAGAATTGATAGACCGGCTGTATCATCAAAACTAGAAGAAAGTCATTGGCATCGGTGAACATTGAGATCACCTAATATGATGATGTCTGAGAAAGGAGAAGAGAAAATGTTCTCCATTTTGGAGTTCATATGGTCTACGAATTTGGGATAGTCAGTAAATTAGAATATATATATATATATATATATATATATATATATATATATATATATATATATATATATATATATATATATATATATATATATATATATATATATATATATATATATATATATATATATATATAGGAACCGACCGGGGCCCCGGCCCCGGCCCCGGCCAACCCGGCCATTTTTACTGACCCCGGCCCCGGCCCCGGCTAAAAATCAGGGAAAACCGGGGTTGCCGGCCGGGGTTAAAATGGCAAATTATACAAAAAAAAATTTTCTTTTTTTTTAATTTTCAGCCGATTCTGCTGAAACTTTCAGTGTATATAGATTTTTTACCGGTAAGAAAAGTCCATTTCTAGCGTTTTTCCGAGTCTATTACGGTTAAAAAAAAAAAAAAATTTTTTTTTTTTGTGGAAATTTTACCCTTTTTCAATAGAATGGTGGTGCCAAACCACTTTTTAGAATGAGCTGAAAGTTGGACTATTTATTCAAAATTATATGGGCTACAAAAGTCTCTAATAGACTTTTGTTTCCAGAGTTATAGAAAAAATGTTATAAGCCAAAAACTGACCAACTATAGAAAAAAAAATTTTTTTGAACTAAAAAAATCCACCTTTTCAGACAAAATCTTTTTTTTAAAAAAATACAACTATAACATTTCCTATTTTTGGTGTGTATAGAGGAGGGGTGGGGCTACAAATTCCTCTATGTACTTTATTCGATGAGATTCGTTGGTTTTGAGATATAGCCTTCAAAAAGGTCCATTTTTGGCCAAATTTCAAAAAATTCCCAAAGTTTGAGAGGCTATATCTCGCTTCAAACAAAGGGCATTTAAAAATGCACTAAATAAAAATTGTTGCCCTGTTCCTCTTCTAAACAATATTCACAAATAAAAAAAAAAAAGTAGGTAGCATTTTTTTTTAAAAAAATTTTTTCCTCCAGAAGGGTACGATTTTTGCAAAAAAAAATTTTTCTAGACGTGATATCAAAAATCTATTCCCACCAATGCAAGAAATTGGGGCAAAGGTATTCAGTTAAATTTTCAGCTCATGTGGACCAGTGGTTTGACCCAGTTATTCATTTTTTTTCAACTTTGGGTCCAAATAAGTTTCAAACCGTTATAGACTCAAAAAAAAATGCTCGAAATCAACTCAGAACTTCGTGAAAAAATTCACATACTTTGAAAATTTCAGCTCAATCAGTCAAATAATAAAAAAAAAATTTCAAACAAAATATAAGAAAATTAAGATTTTTTTCTTTTCTGTTTCTTTTGACCGCTCCTTTTCTGCTAGTGAATGTTCATCTTTGTGTTTTGATTTTAGATACTCCAAAAAGATTTGGTTGAAATTTTTTTTACTTGTAGCACCCGGAGGTTCTCTTCTAATTTTCTGACTGCAGATGTTACATTTAGCTATTTCGAGCCTATCCTGAAACATTGTAAAGTATTCAAATACTGCAGAAGCTGATCTTTTAGCCATATTGACTGAAAGTATAAACAAAATAATAATTTTTAAATAATGCAGCTAAATGATACAAGTTTGATACATAGCAATAAAATAACAATGATATGTATAAATACAGGATAATATGGTTAAATTGATAATTTTATATCTTACATTTTTTCAAACTTTACCTTTGGGTCTTACCTAAGGTAAACGTGTTAAATCACTATTATGAATTAGAATAATTTTTTTTTTAATTTTTGTACTTTTTTTAAACTTTAACTATACAAAACTGTAATTTTCTGATTTTTTTTTTAGAGAAAATGCATGTAATCATTAATTTAAGTGAATGTTGGCTATTCTACTCCTTCCTTACAATTAAATAAACCTTATATCTAATTTTCTTAACCTAAAATTTCAGTGCTTTTGACCTCTTTACAAATTTTAGGAAACCCCGGCCATAACCCCGGCCCCGGCCCCGGCCAAATTTGGGTGACCCCGGCCCCGGCCCCGGCCAAATTCCAGCCCCGGTCGGTTCCTATATATATATATATATATATATATATATATATATATATATATATATATATATATAATATATATATATATATATATATATATATATATATATATATATATATATATATATATAATATATATATATATATATATATATATATATATATATATATATATATTATATATATATATATATATATATATATATATATATATATATATATATATTATAATATATATATATATATATAAATAAATTTAACGGCAAGAGTGTTTTAGCAAACAAGGTGGAAATTCAGAAGACTCCAGATTAAAGACACGAGATAAATAAAATCGTAAGGCGCATATGCATAACAACCTCCTTTGGCTGAAACTTGAAGATAGAGACAGTAACAGGAAACAGAAAATGGTTTGCTATCAGAACTCTCAACCACCTGAGTTTCTGTCAAGAATAAGTAAAGAGGTTAGTTCTAAAAGAAGAGAGGTGGTGTTCAACAAAATGGAAATTGTATTGAACAGCGCGAATATTGCAAAAAAATTAATGAAGAATATAGACCATGACTAAGGCAAGTCACATGCAAAGTCTTTTTGGCACCAACCCTTTATCACTTTTCAATAGTTTTGTTTAGCAAAGCGACTACAAAATAACTAGGTATTACAAATAGCAGAAACCTAAATTTGATAATCATTGAATATTTTCAATCTTGATTTAACCTCCATGAGTTCAGTATAAAAAATAAAAAAATAAAAAAAATTTTTTTATTTTTTTTTTTTTTTTTTTATTGATAATTAAAATAATTAAATATTATTGGATATATTATATATATATATATATATATATATATATATATATATATATATATATATATATATATATATATATATATATATATATATATATATATATATATATATATATATATATATATATTTGTTTACAATAATTTAAAGTGTTTGATCAAATTTATGAACAATATTTCAAATAATTTTGTAAGGACGAACTTGTCCAAACATAAATTCGAATCAATTAGATGATGACCTTGCAATATTTTTTTTTCTCTTTAAAAAATTTACTCTCAAACTTTTATATATATAAAAAAAAGGAATAAAAATTTGAATTAGTTTTTTTCCATATTAACTGAAGAAACATATATGTTAATATATTCGTTCCATAAAATATATATAACTGCAAACGAATACTTGCAGGTTGCAAGAGGGGTGCATGTATAAATAAATAAATGTCTGTATAAATTATATGAATGTATGTAGGTTACTGAGTGTATGTAATAGTCTGTGAGAACGAAGAAGAGAGGGGGGAGAAGAGGGGGGAAGAGGGAGAATACGACCTTCAAAGGCCTTTTTTTTTTTTTATAAAAGGGATTTTGTAATTACTGAGCTTTCAAGTTCATTTGGTATATTCATAGATTTATTTAATAAAATACCAGAAGCGTCGAGAATAGGATCCAGCTATCCACTGTACCGTTCGACCTCTATGAAGCAAACCAGAATTTCACACTTTCATACACACACACACACTCGTGCATTCTCTCCCTCTCATATATATATATATATATATATATATATATATATATATATATATATATATATATATATATATATATATATATATATATATATATATATATATATATATATATATATATATATATATATATATATATATATATATATATATATATATATATATATATATATATATATATATATATATATATATATATATATATATATATATATATATATATATATATATATATATATATATATATATATACAGTGGAAAAGGCCAAAGGCCCACATAAAACCAACCAAAGTGAAAAAAATAAATTCAAATAGTGAGACACGATCCAATACAAGCGTTTGAAAGTACATAACTGAAAAAAGTAAGGGAAATATACAAAGAAAAGACTGAGGTGTGTTCTTGATTCTACCTGTAGATATTATGAAAGAATGAGCATAGCGGATAAGTCTTGGGTCAGGTAAATCGAAGGAGAAACGGTAAAAGTTTGGAAGAGTAATACGAGCTCTCCTCAGAGGAGGAATGAGATTAGTGTGTTCACACACAAAAGCATTATTGAGTTGTAAGATAACGTAAGGAAAGTGAAGTAACACTGAGATTCGGAAATAGGAAAGATTCCGTCAAAATGGGAAAGCTGATACCCCAAGATGCCTCACCTAAAACTATAAACCCATTCTACATGTACAGTCGTGAACAAAAGTTCGTTCCTATTAAGCTGGAAATAAATATTTATATAAAATGGAGATCATTTCATAAAAGCTCTATTTTGAATAAAATAAGAATAAAAACATTGAGAGGGGCTTAATTGAACTGTGATTGGCTGAACCTGAGATGATCTCCATTTTATATAAATATTTATTTCCAGCTTAATAGGAACGAACTTTTGTTCACGACTGTACGTACTCAATACATAAATAGCTCTACAGAGAAAACAAGTGATTTTGTATGAGGTTCAAAAGGTACCTCAGAACCAGGGTTGCCGAGATGGAAAAAAATAACCAAGACTCCAACTCTTAAAATTTTAAAAGTGTTGCCCAGCTCCCGACACTTAATTTACGAACGTCCTTCTTTGACTCCAGACTCTATTTTAAAGGTTCCAATTTACGACCTTCAAATTTGATAGGTTCTGCAACTGATTTCCAAACAATCGTATCTTTAAATGAATTATAATGTAAAATGTATGTTAATAATTAAAAAGAAAAAAAGTAAACAATTCTAAATATATAATTAATCAAATCAAACTTTCAGTGTATATTCGCAAAAAAAAAGTAATTAAAAACATCAATAAAAGTGTTATCAATAAGGAAAGCTTGTGCCTGCAGATTAGTGATGGACGGAATTCACTTTTTACGATCTAGTCCGAGGTCAAATTTGATCCCGGATCCAAATCCGAGTTCAGATTTAATGCCGGATCCAAGTTAAATCAAGGTTGACTTTTGCCAATTTGGCAATAAAAATACTTTTAAAAAGTTATCTTTGTTTATAATAATAATAATAATAATAATAATAATAATAATAATAATAATAATAATAATAATAATAATTTTCTAAATTTTAAATCATATTTACCTTAAAAAAAAAAAAAGTACGTATGTGTTATTCTAGAAATGACTTGGAATTTGTTTTCCCAAATATTTTCAATTAGCAACATAGAAAAATACAAGTACAACAAGAACATACTGCATCAGAGACCGTTGATAAAATTCCCCCCCCCCCCACTCCTTCCTTCCTCCCTAAATTAATATCTGAAATGGCCTGCACTGCCCTGATACAATATTTTCTATTTATACTTTGTGTACTTTGGCTTTCTGATCCAAACAATTAAGGAAGATTTATATTTACTCGTGAAATGATCAGAGACCTGTGGTTTATTTTATTTTATTTTATTTTCAAACAAATTAAACTGTTTCGTCATTACATAAAGACCCCTAAATGATCTACCTCAAATATCCATGCAAGAGTGAGAGGGTGTTCAAATATTCAACTTCATAAATAATTTTGTTTTATATTTTGACTAATAGTTACCTTGTAATTTAAATGTTAAATATATTAAAGATAAACAAAGTAACTCGCAGTTACTTTATGGTGGTTTCGTGCAAGGTAGTAAATTTAATTTTGATTTTCCTTTAAAGTTCAATGAGCAATCTTTGGAAAATAAAGGTTGCGTTCATAGCAGATTCTTTAACTATTTTTGGGTATTTAGTAATTACTAATTTAATATCAAATTTTGATCGCCTGTCAAACTTGACAATATCTTGAGGATATTTATCAAATTTCATCCTGAAAATTGATAATATATATATATATATATATATATATATATATATATATATATATATATATATATATATATATATATATATATATATATATATATATATATATATATATATATATATATATATATATATATATATTATATATATATATATCGCTCTCTCTCTCTCTCTCTCTCTCTCTCTCTCTCTCTCTCTCTCTCTCTCTCTCTCTCTCTCTCTCTCCTCTCTCTCCCCCCCCAATTATTCCAGTAGCTCTCTCTCCTTTTGCTTTTAATTTTTATCTTTTTTAGTCATTTTTTTATCTTTCATAAACATACACGTAATTAAAAAAAAAAAAAAGCTGCAAATTAATTTGACGTTCATCCAGTTGTTGCCACGCTCGTTCGCCAAAAAACACTTGTTGATTTGCCATTGTAATGAGCACAAGTTTCAGACCTGGCAGGAGTTTGATCGTAAAGTATGTCCTACCCCAGCGAATGACATGATCAATGTCTGTTCCATTTTAAGCCCTCCTTTTTAGTAATACGTCAGTATTTTCGAAAGAATTGTTGTTTCCTTCTCAAAACTGAAGCAAATACTCTTCAATGTCTTGTATCTTTATTTTCAGTGCCTGTTGTCTCAAGATCATGGACAGAAACATTCTTCATCTTCATCTTCACATTCAATCAATCTTCATTAAATTACTTCGCGGTAATCATTTCATCACCATAGTTAAACTTCTACACTGTTAATTATTACGTTACAAGTATTATCAGTGATATCGGAAAGTACTTGATAGTTTTATTAAAAAATCTTCCAAGGACACTTTCCTCTTCCAGTTCAAAATACTCGGACATGAAAAATTTTGGTGTCGAAGAGGTTTAAGTGTTTTAGAAATGTGAGAGTTGTTACCATTAACAAAAACGGTCCTTTATATAGTTTAAATAATTAACGATTTCGTGTGCAGGAATTACTCATCAGATTTTATTCTAAAAAAATAAAAAAATCGTTTTTTTTTTTTTTTAAATTTCCAATGTAACATTATTCTTCGAGGAATCAGTCAATTTTGGAGGATATGAATCAGAACAAAAATCGAAGTCGAGTTGAAAGTCACATAAGTAGTTGGGTATCATAAATCGAAATTATTATATTAGAAATTACCATATTCTTGGTTCAATCTCCCAATTAAGTCTCATAAAAACAAGTTCTGAAAATCTTAAAGGTATCCTATTTTCTGTCATAAATTGACTCATGTAACCTTTTGAATTGTCTTAACCGTAATGGTTTGGTTACTATAACTTTTTTTTACTTATATTACTATCACTTTTACTTTTATAATATTAAGATAGTACATTGTCCTTTGATTAACTTTTCTTTTTCTGATAAACTGTTTTACAATTTGGCATTTATCTTTCTGTTAAAGAGTTTCATAGATTTTTGGATAAACATCACAGTATATCTTTTAAGACTCGAAGTTTTGGTAGAAAGTACTATACACCCCTTCAGGATTCCTTCCCCCGAAGAAGCGATCATTATATTCCTATAAGAGCTTATTAACCCACCGTTTTCATCCTCTAATTCGGACAATTATATATATAATATTTATATCATCAAATTTTATAAAATATTCAAAATCAAATAATAATGAAATGATCCCAAATATTTATATTTAGAATGAGAAAGGCCAAATATATATATATATGAAAATCTTTACTTGAAAGCCTGAATAATTAAGAATAATGATAAATAATTAATATCTGAAAAAAAGAAAACTTTTTGTAGTGATCGATTTTTTTTTTATAAACCACAATAATTTTAAAGTTGAGAAACTGACCTTGCGTACTATATATATATATATATATATATATATATATATATATATAATATATATATATATATATATATATATATATATATATATATATATAATATATATATATATATATATATATATATATATATATATAATATATATTAATAGAAAACTCACATTAAAAAATAAAATAATTTTATTTTCGTTTTTTATTTGAAGTTACTTTTAGTGCTAAACAAAACAGCACTTTTTATTTCTATTTGAATTTAAAAAATACAAAAACAAACTCTTTTTTTTTATTTTATTTAAATTTTTTTTTTTTTTTTTTTATAATAAATTTTATTTAAAAAAAAAAAAAAAAAAGAAACTTTTTTGTTAAATTATACACTAAATAAAGTATTTTTTTAAAGGCAATTTATGCCTTTTAAATAAACTTTTCAAAACTTCATTAAAAATGGTTTGCATCTCCTAATAACGATCAAGGTAAACAAAATTATATTTTGCTCCTGATATATATATATATATATATATATATATATATATATATATATATATATATATATATATATATATATATATATATATATATATATATATATATATATATATATATATATATATATATATATATATATTATATATATATACTACACAACAAAATTAGTCAATTAATATATTCTTAAACTCATTATGAAAAAAAAAGATTTTCTGAAGATTGTGTATTGATTAAAAATTTTTAAAACACACATACCCATATATATATATATATATATATATATATATATATATATATATATATATATATATATATATATATATATATATATATATATATATATATATTATAAGAAAGGTTGACAAAAAAGTATTAATATAAGAGTCTAATTCCATTATATTTACATCACATGAACATTCCGGATTCGCTAAATCGCTAAAGAATCTTTACGATGGAACGCACACTAAGATCTTTAATTTAAGATAAAGCATTTTTCTTTTGTTCCTCCTATTTAATTTAGAAATGAATTATGAATACTCGACAGAGTAATAAAATTAAATACTTAAACTTTACTTTTACTTTACCCATGCAGGGATAAATTATAGCAAGAAGTAGGTAGTAATTTCTTCCTGAACTGAGGAGAATACAACAATAAATCATAAAACAATGACATTGCCTATACGACAACATCAAAGAGTTGAAGCGAAATCGGACCAATTCCATCTATACAAAGAATCCAAGAACATTCCTAACCAGCTACAACAAACAACAACATTTTTTGATATCTTGAAGTCGAGTTAAGAAGGTTGCAACACAAATGAAAATTATATTTAACATCAGTTACAGTTATAACAATAATTTTTTGTTTCACATATAAAACTGTGATAAAAAAAATATTAATAAAAAGAATATGGGCCTTTAAAGAATACTATACACATTCGAAAGTAGCTAAAGGAAGTAAATGAAGATATCAAACTGACAAGTATTTCAAATAAGGGTACGAATTTTTAATACTATATATATATATATATATATATATATATATATATATATATATATATATATATATATATATATATATATATATATATATATATATATATATATATATGAGTGTGAAAGTGTAAAAGCATTTGAATGAAGTATGATAACTCAGTCTGTATTCTCTTTTTGTATGTCTGGAAACCTTGAAAATACAATACAGCTTAACTAAACTAGAAGGCAAAAGAGAACAACAGACTTGCAGCATACATAAACTGTCGGAGATTTTAGGAATTCCAGAAAAAAACTGAGAGAAAGAGCACAGAGTGCTTTCACGTACAGAGAGAGAGAGAGACAGAGAGAGAGAGAGAGACAGAGAGAGAGAGAGAGAGAGAGAGAGAGAGAGAGAGAGAGAGAGAGAGAGAGAGAGAGAGAGAGAGAGAGAGAGAGAGAGAGAGAGAGAGAGAGAGAGAGAGAGAGAGAGAGAGAGAGAGAGAGAGAGAGAGAGAGAGAGAGAGAGAGAGAGAGAGAAGAGAGAAAGAGAAGAGAGAGAGAGAGAGAAGAAGAGAGAAGAGAGAGAGAGAGAGAGAGAGAGAGAGAGAGAGAGAGAGAGAGAAGAGAGAAAGAGAAGAGAGAGAGAGAGAGAGAGAGAGAGAGAGAGAGAGAGAGAGAGAGAGAGAGAGAGAGAGAGAGAGAGAGAGAGAGAGAGAGAGACCAATAAAGCAAAATGAAAATTTTAATAAATTCACTATCATTAATAAAGACAAAGTTGCATTTAAATTTATATGATTCGCCTTTTCCTTTCATGCAACTTTCCAGAGTGAAAGAAAGAGAAAGAAAAAATAAAAGAGAGAGAGAGAGAGAGAGAGAGAGAAGAGAAAATCACACCGTATTCGCAACAACACTATAATGAAGGCCAAACTGTTGATGATTATTGGGAAGCCGTTGTCATGGAAACTTTGGAATGCAAGCAGGCATAGATTTTGTTATAAGAATATATATATATATATATATATATATATATATATATATATATATATATATATATATATATATATATATATATATATATATATATATATATATATATATATATATATATATATATATATATATAATATATAAAAAAAAAAAAAAAAAAAAAAAAAAAACTTTTTTTTTTTTTTTTTTTTTTAATTCTCTTTATAAACCCATTTTGTGGTGCTAAACCTAACTAGAATAGTATTACTAGTTTTAACAACATTATAAAGGAAGGCTATACTAGCTTTAGTCTCAGAGATTCACCATTCATGTCTTTTAGACTCTAACTATATATATATATATAATATATATATATATATATATATATATATATATATATATATATATATATATATATATATATATATATATATATATATATATATATATATATATATATATATATATATATATATATATATATAGCAGATTCACATCGCAACCGCTCTCCTCTCCCCTGTATCTCATTATTTTATTTTTCTAACTTACAAACTTAGATTTACGAAGATTTCTAATTTTGAAATTTAATTGGTAATATATATATATATATATATATATATATAATATATATATATATATATATATATATATATATATATATATATATATATATATATATATATATATATATATATATATATATATATATATATATATATATATTGCTGATTTCTCTTCTCTGCCATAAAATTTATAACCGGTTTTTCGCTTTCCTGTTAAATCCGTCAGAAAAATAGCTAAAAGACGTTTATATATATATATATATATATATATATTATTATATATATATATATATATATATATATATATAATATATATATATATATATATATATATATATATATATATATATATATATATAATATATATATATATATATGAAAGTGTGCAAGTCAAAGGAAGTTGGAAAAATAGACGAAGGGAGTGCTTTCCAGATTTTTCCAGTAGAGTTCATGAAATATTGAGCATGGCGGTTAGGTTTGGGGTCAGAGAGTTGGACAGAGAGAGGATGAGACTGAGTAGTAAAGCGTGCTGTACGAGCCCTTCTCTATAAAGGAGGTTTGCTACGGGAGAGTTCTAAAGAACAATGTGCGTTGTAATAGTGATAGCATAAAGAAGAGTGATTCAACAATTCGACGGGTATAAACCTTTTCCAGGAGAGCTGTATGAGTGGAAACCACTTCAGTTCTTCTGTGAGGCACACTCCATATAGGGGCGAACAACAAACCTATAGAGAGAAGCAACTAGGGTTGAGAGAAAAAAATTTAAAAGTGTCTATGAGAACAACCAATCTCTTATAAGCTTGATTAGAAAGAGAAAGTAGTGTGATCTTCTCAAGAAAGATCAAAAGTATTAAGGAGATATGAAGGTTTAAGTTGTGTGTTTTCGAAGATGTCACATTTGTGTGGAGGGTTGTGCCAAGTAAAGGCACTGAAATATGAGAAAGATCAGAGGTTAGTTGCTCCAATGCCACACTTCTTGCGTCAATTAATTGCTGTTGAGGGAGGGGTGCGTCTTTCAAACTGAAACGAGTAATGAAGAATGGAGTCATCGGTATAGGAGTGGATAGGTGATGAAGTAAAAGTTAGGCATAATGAGTTGCAGGGGATTGAAGGAGGAGGTATAGATCCGGAATCGTCTAAAGAAGTAAAGGAAAAAGTTTGAACAAAAAGTTCGGCTTTAGTAGAAGGCAAAATGGCAGTTGTACCGTCTGAAGATACAATAGGAGGGAAAGAAGAAAAATCAAAGTTAGAGTTGACATTTTTTTTTTTTTTTGCAAGATACCAGAAAGGGCGTGAAGAAGAACCAGAAAGATTATTGAATTTTCTACGGAGAGATGAGTTTTTGGTGTTGCGGAGAATAGATTTTGCATGATTCCGGGATGAAATATAAGTTGCATGAGTTTCTGGAGTTTGAAGACGACAGTAATAAGTGCTACAAACGTGTCCTCGCCGAAGGCGGGGGGGTCGTTCTTGCGGAAGACTTGAAGAGACAGAACAAGATACAGAGATAAGATGATGATCGGATGAACCCGGATAAGGAGGAGGAAAAGAGGTTAAGAAAAGATCAAGTGTGTTGGGTTCATGACCAAGACAGTCCGGGATACAGATAGGAAATTGCACCAACTGCAAATATGAGCAACATCCGTCTTTTTCTGAAAATTGAGGATAGAAACAGTAGGAGGTAACAGAGTAGCACTTGCTGTCAGCGCATTCAAGCACTGGAGTTTAAGTTATGAGCAAGATATGATGTCTAGAAGATATGTGATATGAGGTTGCATGCAATTTTGTAATGGAACAACCGGGCGGCGAAATTCATGTTACTACTTACGAACTAAAGCTTCATTAAGAAAAGAGTGGAAGGAAAATCAGGAAAAAGTATAAGCACGTGAAATAATATCTAACTGTGAGAAACCATTAAACAGGAACAGAGAAGAACAATCGAATCTTTTTTAAAAAATTAAAATGCCAAGCCTCAAAATCCACAAGTCAGTTTCAACATAACTTTCCCAGCAGAGTGGTAGCCATAGCTTGAATTCATGATCTAAGCAAATGGAAACTGATTTCCAAAAATAGAAATAATCCTATGTGAAATCATAAGACGAAGACTAACCAACCAATTATTTTTATGCAGTTGCGAACTGTTACTAAAAGAAACAAAAAAAAGGCACACAAATGTAAATCACAAAAGAGTTAGAGAAGCCACAATTACATGAAATAAATGAGTAGCATGGAGAAATTAGAATCAGCAGCTTTAATCTCACCAAAGCCACTGTCATATTCCTTAAAAAATAAATGTATTATTATTAAGTCGCTTTTCCGCAAAATCGAGTGCATATGTATACAGGGTGGATACTAACTATAACGACAAACCCTGGGATCTTATTAAACACGCTATGATGGGCAAATCATGTTTAATGAAACTAGGTCGGGAAATGCACGGTTAAAGAAATAACCAAGAAATCCACACGTGTAGGTATATGTGGATGTGACAACTGGTGGGTGGGTCGAACGTACGGTAATCGTAAGCCTGTGTAGCCCGATAGCCTCTTAGTAGCATCTGTAAAAAAAATTTAAAAAAAAAAAAAAAAAAAAAAAAAAAAAAAAAAAAAAAAAAACACTCTCTCTCTCTCTCTCTCTCTCTCTCTCTCTATCTATATATATTATATATATATATATATATATATATATATATATATATATATATATATATATATATATATATATATATATATATATATATATATATATATATATATTATATATATATCACATGGCTTGAGAGATATAATCCGTTTTCATAGACCTAAAGTTTCGTATTTCAATAGTCTTTAATCAATGCGACTTTAAAAAAGCAAAACAAAACGGGTGGTTTAAATTTATTGGTATCAGTATCGGTTAAAATTTTGGCATCGCTTCATCCCTATTAGATACCAAAATAGAGAGTGACCGATACAATAGCCAAGAAAAATATTTTTAAAAATATAAGAAAAAATATTTTTTTAAATCAGGATAAACTTAGCATTCTAGTTAATCTTTTACGCCACATATAAGCAGAAAAAAATTTTATAAAAAAAAAATGAAAAACTTTTCCAAAAGAAAAAAAAAATCAAACTACTCCAATGCTATAAAGATCTTTCAATTTAAACTCCCAAATTTCGAAAAATAATATTACTTTAAAAATCATTTATAATAAAAAAAAATAAAAAAATAAAAAAAATAAAAATTCACAAAATTAAATAACTAAAAAATAATGTGTTTGGATTCACACACCCCTTTTATATATTATATATAATATATATATATATATATATATATATATATATATATATATATATATATATATATATATATATATATATATATATATATATATATATATATATATATATATATATATATATATATATATATATATAATGGAAACTTGAATTACTCGTTTAAGAAATGCGACCTTGACCGGAAACAAGCTACAATTTCTTTAATTTAAACAATATAACTTCTTAAAAATGAGAATTTCGTTAATTTACTTCAGAATTTTATAATATTAAAACCCACAAAACAAAACATTAAAAAGAACTCTCTCTCATATATATATATATATATATATATATATATATATATATATATATATATATAATATATATATATATATATATATATATATATATATATATATATATATATATATATATTATATATATATATATATATATATAATTACAAATAAAATAAATATTATAAAAAAAAAAAAAAAAAAAATTCTTAAAATAAAAAAAAAAAAAAAAATTTCAAAAAAAAATAATATAAATTAAATAAAAATTTAAAATAAAAAAAAATAAAAAAAAAAAAAAAAAAAGAATAAGAAAAGAGAATGAAAAAAAAAGTCTCCCGTACAAAAGAACCACATGTTGACTCCTAAGTTTAAAAGCCTCCCAAAAATTCTCTTTACAAATAAAAGTAAAAATAACAACACTGAATATTGGCACTTCGTATGCTGGGTTAGATAGTGTGCGTGTGTACGAATAAGTGTGTATGTGTGTGTGTGAATGTGTGTTTGTGTGTGTGTGCTTGTGTGTGTTTGTCGAAGGTAAGCTCCAATTACGCAAGAGTATACACTCTTTAGAATAAAGGAAGTTGATTATAATAACAAGTTAGGATCGCGAATAGGAACACCAATAATAATAATAATAATAATAATAATAATAATAATAATAATAATGTTAAAATAAAAAGAAAAAAGAAAAGGCTGAAGAGAAAAAGTAATAATAATAATAATAATAATAATAATAATAATAATAATAATAATAATAATAATAATAATAATGAGTGAGATAAACGAAACGAGATCAAGGCCAATTTTCTTCTTCTGACCCAATTGGAAAATAAAAAAGTGACAGTAAGTGAATTTATAATTGAGTAATAAATACCAATTTTTAATAGAGGATGGGGGATATGCGTGAAAAAAAGGGAGTTAATGTAGGGGAGGAGGTGACAGAAAAGCAACATACTCCATCATCGGCAAAGGGGGGGGGAAAAAAAGGATAAAGTTCCGAAACACTGAAGGTGGTAAATCGACATTTTTTGTTATCTTATTCTAATGATAACATCTCAAATTTTACAGAAAACCATGCTTTCAATATAGCAACACACGATATATATATATATATATATATATATATATATATATATATATATATATATATATATATATATATATATATATATATATATATATATATATATATATATATATATATATATATATATATATATATGCAAGGATGCGTTGAGAAGATGGGGATGCCCACGATGGAGGAAATAAGGGAAGAAGAATGTGGGAAGACAGAGATGAGTGGAGAGGACTGCTGAGTCCACTGACAGGTCGCGGTTTCCTGGACCCCGACCTTCCTGGAGGAGGACAGTAAGTAAGTAAGGTAGCGACTTCGGCAGAAGCCAGATTTCGAAAATCTGGCAACCTAAGCCAGAACGGGATTTTGATTTGCAAAGCAAATCACTCCGCTCAAATTGACCTCACGCTCTTTCCTGTTACCATTTTGGGGGGTTCAACCCATTGAAAATGGCGTCAAGTCTGGGGAAGGGGCCCCTGCGGGGGCCCCGTGAACCCCCCAAAATGGTATCAGGAAGTTGCCTGAGTTTGCAAAATCGCTGCGTTCACCTCACTCATGCTCTTTCCTGTTACCATTTTGGGGGGTTCAACCCATTGAAAATGGCGTCAAGTCTGGGGAAGGG
>SEYY01001096.1:77500-122500 GCA_009176605.1 Armadillidium nasatum | reverse complement strand
TTATTAATCAATGATATATATATATATATATATATATATATATATATATATATATATATATATATATATATATATATATATATATATATATATATATATATATATATATATATATATATATATATATATATATATATATATATATATATATATATATATTTGGGATAGAGAGAGATACCAAAATTTTAACCGATACCGATACCATGTACTGACCGATAAAATACCTCTAGAATTTACCGAGTAACGATACCAATTTTTTTTTTTTTAAACCATTCATGAAGGTTGAAAAAAGAAAGAAAATATAATGATCATAAACTTTAGGCTAACAGTTATATTTAGTTATTTTTGAAGTCACATTGCTAAACTAAACTATTGATATATGAAACTTGAAGATCTATCAAAATGGATTGTATCCCTCAAGCCAGTGATATATATATATATATATATATATATATATATATATATATATATATATATATATATATATATATATATATATATATATATATATATATATATATATATATATATATATATATATATATATGGCGCTGATCCACACATTTTTCTTCATGAAATAGGCTCTCCTTTCACATACAATAAACACAATTACAGACAACTCATTCTTTTTGAAAAATTTTAAGAATTTAAGGTAGCATCCACAGCAGTAGCCTCAGAGAAGCCTAAAGGGACAGTTTCCGAAAATATACTCTCATCCACCCCTTCTCCCATCTCCACTTGGGAGTTTGTGGCCTCCAATGATAGGAGTGGTGACAAGAAGACTTTGTAGGCGATTTGCCCTGGTGCACAGTTTATTTCCTTCATTAGTTTCTGCAACATTCGCGGTCTTCAATCCATTTTTCCAATTTCTTGAACACTACCTCTTTTCTTCTAGACCTCACCTCTAATTCTTGACCGAAACTCAGGTGCTTTAGCGTTATGATAGCCTTTTCAGTTTCCTCTTATTGTCTCTATCCTAAATTTTCAGCCAAAGGCGGTTATTAAGCACAAGTGCGAAACGATTTTGTTTGCTCTCGTGTCTCTAATTTGGAGGCTTCCTAACTTGCGCCCTGTGGCTTAATTTCTCTTGCTATTCCACGACTAAATTCGTTTGTTCTGTTTACTTATCTCCTAATTCTACTGACTATCCTAAATTCTTTTGACTATCAAAACTCCAAAATAGACCACATTTTCTCTTCTTCTCCATTCTCAGAAATCATCATATAAAGTAATTTCACTGTTCACCATCGTCAATGTTTTTTTTTTTTTTTTAATACTCATGGTATAGCAGGAGAACGTGCCTTCCAATTCTCCAACCAAAATGAACTTGGGCAGTTGGTGCAGCTCCCTATTCGTATCCCTGATCGTCCTGGAGATGAACTCAACATTCAAGACCTTTTTTCACTTCTAATACTTCTCCTTATACTGTTAAACTCTATTCTCCTCTGCGTACTTCCCATCACCTTCTTATATCTGTATCGTCTACTATCTTTTCAAGTATTGAGAGGAAACGTGTGGCATTTCGGTGCGCAAGCTGGTCAAACTTGGGGTCGTACTTCTTTGATTTACCATGGGATGATTATTGCTTCCGAGGGAGTGGTCATTCGGGGTGTCAGAGCGCATTATCGAGGTGATTATCTCTAGCATGGAGGTGTACATTCCATAATATTTCCCTACCATTAAACCTTACAAACCTTGATTTAACTCTGATTGCACTCGTATTATCTGCAGCAGGGATGCAGCCTTCAGGAATTACCGTCGTCTTCAAACTCCTTAAAATCATTCAACTTATATTCAACTTATTCTTGGTAACACTAAAAACTCACTTCTCTGTAGAAAATGCAATTATCTATCTGGTTCCTCTTCCTCACACTCTTTCTGGTAGAGCAAAAAATGTCAACTAAATTTGTTTCTTCCTTTTGGCCTTCTAAAACTGAACACTTCGCTCAAACTTTTGTCTGTAATTCAACCTTAGACGATTTTGGAGCTATACCTACTCCTCCAACCTCCAACTCATTTATGCATAAAATTGTAAATTTCTTCTGAAGACGTCATTTCTGCTCTCTCTGAGTTAAGAATGAGTACGGGTCTGATGGTATCCCTCCTGTGGTTCTAAAAACTTGTGCTTCTGAAGCTTGCACCCTGCCTTGGTAAACTATTTTGTTACTGTCTTTCTACTTCAACCTACCCTACTTGATGGAAACGTGCTATCATTCAGCCTGTGACGAAAAAGGGAAACCCCTCTTAACCCTCCAACTACCGTCTCATTTCTTTAACATCTGTTCCTTCTAAAATTTTCAAACCTATCCTTAACAGGAAGATTTGAAAACATCTCAATTCTTCTAATCTTTCCTCTGATCGCAAAAAACTATTATTATTATCATTATTATTATTATTATTATTATTATTATTATTATTATTATTATTATTATTATTATATTTTTTTTTTTTTTTTTTTTATTTTTAATAATAATAATAATAATAATAATAATAATAATAATAATAATAATAATAATAATAATAATAATAGTAATAAAGATATTTAAAATGGGACAAACTTAAGTCAAGAGGCAGCTATCGTTCTACAGAAATTATAAGTTTTCTTTCATGCAAATTTTTGGAATCGTTATCGGTCGTTTTTTGCCGATATTGATACTTTCAAAAATTTTATATACCCATACCCAATACCACAAAAATTTGCCGATACTAGCCAATATCAATACTTGATTCAATCTCTAATATATATATATATATATATATATATATATATATATATATATATATATATATATATATATATATATATATATATATATATATATATATATATATATATATATATATATATATATATATATATATATATATATACAAAACGCTTTCTAGTAAAAGAATCTGCGGACAGAAATAGCATGGCCTCTCCCAACATTTTAATGACCCCTTTTTGCACATACCTCTATCACCTCCTTTTTATGCCTTTAGAAAAGAAAAAGAAAAGAAAAAAAAGAGCCAAGGAGAAGGGCACTTGTTCTATTATTACGAAGGATGCCAATATGTCATGTCCAGGCAAGCAGACCACACCCAAATAATCGCTATGCGGGTCACCTTTACAAACGGCGGCAAAACTATATATATATATATATATATATATATATATATATATATATATATATATATATATATATATATATATATATATATATATATATATATATATATATCGCAGCCACTCACGGGCAGAGCCCTTTTCAAGGAGGGGGCACACACAAAGGAAGAAAACTCACTCAAGCACAGATCTAACGTACATCCCTCAGGTGGGCACAGACCGAAGCCTTGAAGAGTGGAAGATTAAATACAGGAGGAAAAATAGATGATGGTAGAGAGTTCCACAGAATAGAGGTGGCTGGAATGAAGGAGGCACCACAACGGGCTAGCCTGGGGTTTCCTACATCCACACAAAATTCGTGCAAAAGCAGGGCACCCCTTGTGCAACGAGGACGACGCAACGGTGGAGGAATGCGAGAGATCAATTCCCTAGAGCATCTGCCATTGTAGTGCCTACAGAAATGAGATAGTGCACCAACGTCACGTCGCAGAGATAGGGTGTCAAAAGAGTTTGAAAGTAAAAAATAAGGTTCGTGATCTCTTTGAACCACCAACATCCTTAGTGGAATTTCGTTTACTTTTATATGAGAAATGGAATAACATACTGTTATGCACCATCCAGAACTTATACTTCTCCATTTCCAGAAGAAATCTGGCTGTTGCGAATGCGAGAGGTGGTTCCACATTATATTTAAAAATAAATTCATTCATTTGCAGGTATTCCCATATGTCTGTCTAACCCATATATATATATATATATATATATATATATATATATATATATATATATATATATATATATATATATATATATATATATATATATATATATATATATATATATATATATATATATATATATATATATATATATATATATATATATATATATATATAGTAATCCTGAAACCAGGAATTAAATACAATATAAAAAGATATCCAAAAATAAATGTTTAAAACTTCTGAAAAAAAAATAATGATGCGGGGGGGGGGGGGGGAAAGTAACTCATATCTTATATTTTAACAACTTAAAATACTGTTTAAATATAAATATAAAATATACACTAAACTTGTTTATAAAAATTCGTACTAACGCATTATTTTTTTTTTTTTTTAATCTTTTAAGTATCGACCTAATCTTTAAATATTTATTGAATATTCGCTGCCTTATTATGCAGAGTAATAAAAATACGGCAATAAGGAAATAAGCCGATTCAAAACTGTCTTAATTTGCTTATATAATTCAGCAAAAATATATATATATATATATATATATATATATATATATATATATATATATATATATATATATATATTATATATATATATATATATATATATATATATATATATATATATATATATATATATAGTGGAGGACGTAGCGCAGTTCGCAGCAATGCAAGTACCCCTTATTGTGCAAAACCCTCGGAGTGATAGAATGGGTTAGATCATTCCGTTTCACTCCATTGCCTCTTGGTTCATCCCTTTTCGCGTTTCGCCTTCTCAGTGAGACTCTAGTGCACCCTCGTCTCACATGGGAGTGTCTACACTCCAATTACCAAATCTACAAGCGATTACTCATACATTATCTATTTAAACAAACAAAATGGCAAAACATTCGACAGCATCAGATATGTTTGGAGGGGCGGCATCCAAAGAATAAACCTCATCATTCACCCCTTACTCCATTATCACTTGGGAGCTGGCGGCCTATGATGGTGGGGATGGTGCCGCCTAGAACTCGCTTCCGGCTTGCCCGGGTGCAAATTCCAAAAAACTCGCGCAACATATATTTAAACCCAGAATCGTGCCAAATAATATTCATTGTAACACCAAAAAAAAATTTCCATGTCCGTAAATGCAGTAATCTTTCTGGTTTCTCTTCCTCTCGCCCTTTCTGGCATTTTGCAAAAAATGTCAACTTTAACTTTGCTTCTTCCTCTTTCCCTTATCTAGTATCTTCTGATGGTACAACTGCCATTTTACCTTCTACTATGGCTGAACTCTTTGCTCAAGCTTTTGCCTCTAACTCTACCTTAAACGATTCGGAGCTATTCCTCCTCCTTCAACCACCTCCAACTCATTTATGCCTAAAATTGTAATTCCTTCTAAAGATGCCATTTCTGCTCTCTCTGAACTTAATACTAAGAAGGCGCAAGGCCATGACGGCACTGATCCTGCAGTTTTCAAAACTTGTGCTTCTCAGCTTGCACCCTGCCTTGGTAAACTATTCCGTCTGTCTTTTTACGTCGATCTTTCCTTCTTGCTGGAAACGTGCGCTCAATTACCCTGTGCCGAAGAAGGGGAACCCCTCTCAACCCTCAACTACTGTCCTTTTGTTATTTTCTTTAAGCACCATTTTTTCTTAAAGTTTTCAAATTTATCTTAAACAGGAAGATTTGGAAACACCTGAATTCTTCTAATTTTATCTCTGATCGTCAGTACGGCTTTCGTAAAGTACGTTCTACTGGTGATCTTCTTCCCTACTTACTGACCTTTGGTCCTCCGTTTTTCAGGGTTTCTGTGAATCTTTCGCTGACGGGCTAGACATATTGAAATCCTAGTATAGTAGACTTTAAAAGTTGAATAGATATTAACTCCACAAGTGATATAAAGTTTAATATATATATATATATATATATATATATATATATATATATATATATATATATATATATATATATATATATATATATATATATATATATATATATATATATATATATATATATATATATATATTAGGGATGGATAACCGATACCTGAAAATATACCGATACTTACCAATACCGATACTTTTATCCATTCATATACCAAAATTTTTACCGATACCGATACTTCACTCCATCCCTAAATATATATATATATATATATATATATATATATATATATATATATATATATATATATATATATATATATATATATATATATATATATATATATATATATATATATATATATATATATATATATAATAAGTAAGGTGGTCCCCCCCCCACCTCTGTAATAACAGGAATTTTCTCTTTATTAATGGTTTATCAATTAGATTGTACCATTGTTATAATCCTTGATGCTGTTATGTTTCTAAATTGATTAATCAAGATTTTGTTATAAAATAATAATCTTAGAGTTCAAATAATAATGACATATAAGAAGAGTTCAAATCCTCCAATAAAAGACAAAGATATATATATATATATATATATATATATATATATATATATATATATATATATATATATATATATATATATATATATATATATATATATATATATATATATATATATATATATATATATTAAACCTCTTATGACGTGGAAGAGGCTGGGCGTTGTATACCAGGCACTTTGGCATCTGACAGAGCCAGGGTAAGGACCCCCATTTTGTAATTCCCCTGGTGAGTCAAAGGGATATTTAATTATTAATTGATTTTATGATCATAATTATTTTACCATTTGAAGATCTTGACAGAACGAGTATTATGTGTTAGAAATATAATAGTGCCAATTTGTGAATTACAATAATTTAACTGAAGTAATGTTGTTTCATTTACTATTTCATTTTGCATTACCCACTTAATAAAGATTATCAAAGGATTGGGTGTTTGGGTTTATTCCCAGATTGACTTGCCCTCATCCCAACCTTCTGATTAGTAAAAATATTATTATTATGTAATAATAATTAAAAGAAAATCAGAAAAAAAATATATATTCAACAAAACAACAAGTGTTACGACAAATAGATACAAAAAATATTTGCTGTAGAAGTGTATTTTGGTCACTCTAAAGCTTTAAACCGATATAATCACGCACAGCTAAAGGTCAAGGATGGAGGTAAGAGAGATTTGAAGAAAGCAGGCCTAAAATGAAAAGCAAACAAAGAAAAGAGAAAGGAACTTGCCTCCCAGAAAGGAAGAATGAAGGCATTTCTATCAACCCCCCACTAAGGCATTTTGAATTTGGAAGAAAAAGAAAAAGAAAGAAAAATGAACAAGAAAATTTCCCCAACCAAAAAATGCTGTCAACTTCATTGTGTTCAAAAACGTTAGTGCAAATTTGTTGATGCATATGTGAGGCAGTCAGGAAGGTATTCATCCAACTGGAAAAAAACAAAAACAAAGAAGAAGATAAAAGAAAGGTACAGTCTTTTGGATAAAAAGGAAAAAGAAAAACAACAAACACTGAAAGCATTTAAACAAAAAATGAAACTATCAATCAGAACTAAACCAAGGAAGTAGTTCTAAGAAATCTATCTGGAGTTCCAATGTGGAAAAATAAAAGTTCCTGAGAATTAAGGTTCTTCAGGTACCGATTGGTAAAGTAGTAAAAAGTAAGCTGACTCACCTGCTAAATTCAGGGGCCAAATAAGGTTAAGAACAAGTAGTACAGCAAAGCTGGCCTGAAAAGGTTCCAAAAGAGAAACCTTTTACGTGGAAAAAGGATAAAAGATCTAGATCTTAAATCTGAATTGGAATTACTGAAAGCTGAGTTTTCCTGTGTTCACTTCCAAGAGTTCTAAATAATCAATTAAAGAAAAATTCTGTGGAAATGATCTTACAATTTTCAGAATTAAATAAATGGTTACATACGTCGGATTAGCTCCAATTTTATAATAACTAAGGGATCATGGACAAAAAAAAATTTCAAATACCTTCAAATGTTGAAAATTTTTGAGAAGAGGAAAGAACAATCTGAAGTAAAAAGGTGCATAGGAATGAGACTCCATAAAGAGTAGCTAAAAATTTCAGAAGTCTTTTGTATAAAAAAAATTTTTTTTTAAAATAATTCAAAAATTTTAAAAAAATTTTTTAAAATATATATATATATATATATATATATATATATATATATATATATATATATATATATATATATATATATATATATATATATATATATATATATATATATATATATATATATATAATATATATATATATGACTAGTGTCCATAGTAATAGTAATTGAAAAAGGAGTGCTGCAAAAGTTCATAAAACATTCTAGAAAGTCAGCGAAAGTGAAAGAATTTATCATCCGAAAAATTCAAATACCACCTTTTTAAGGAGAGGTGTATGTAGAACCACTCAAGACACACAATGCATATTTCCTAAAAGGTTGAACAACACAATATTATAAGCAAAACATTACAGACACATTTAAAATCTCTAGAAAAAGTGCTCCAAGCTCTCCAGAGTACTGGATTTAAAATCAAAACCTAACAAAACATACTTGTTATGCAAAAATTTCATAAACTTTGAAGCAAGGAATGATGCTTCTTGCTAAAAACCTACAGGGTATGCAAGATTTTCCACAACCCACTACCATAAGAAAACTTCAATTTCTGAGTATGGAATATTTTTATAGGCGACATCCAAATGTTCTGAGATCGCAAAGCCTCTTTTTTACTTATTGGGAAAGAAAACAATTAAATGGACCAGTGATTGCCAAGAGGCTTTTTGAGAAATTAAAACAAAGTTTGTTAGAGCCTCAAGTGCTAGGTTACCCAGATCGGTCAGAAGATACAACATTTCATTCATTATATGTAGATAACTCTAATATAGGAGCAGGAGCCTGTCAAGCTCAACAACAGAATGGTGTTGAGACACCAAAACATTTATATCCACAACCTTTCTTGAGCAGAATGAAAATACTGCACAACAAAGAAAGAAGTTGCTGCTATTAGATGGGCAGTAAAATCTTTAAAACCATTTCTGTATTGGATTAAAGTTCATATCTATACAGATTACAAACCTCCTTTATACCTCAATAGCATTCCTTAGTAAACCTAAGGGTTTCCCGAACATTAGAAGAGCTAAATAAAATCGAATATGAATTCCATTACATACCTGGAAAACAGAACATCATTGATAGTATTCTTTCCTGCTCACAGGAGGGTCAGTCCATGAGGATTTGTAAATTTCAAATAAACAAGAAATACCATCTGGTTGTTGTGAAGTAAAAATGCCTGGTGGAGGAGATTTGCTCTTCCACTGTTTTGCCACCTGGTTGAGTGGTTCAGTGGATAGCCACCAACAGATTTGGGAGGTTGTGGCTCAAGAGTTAATAGGGAAAAAAAATGGATAACCAGATATCCAGCCTGTCACTAAAAATTATACACCATTTGACTTACATCAGATGGTAGGATTGAAATTACTATGCACTAGTGATTTAGTAAATAACAAATTTAAGCAGCAATATGCAAGTACTTTTGAAATTATTGCCATTAATCCAAATCAAGTTACTTCCCTTTTATCAACAAAACTGGAAAGATGGAAATGTGGAGTGCACATGCACCACCACCAATTAAGAAATTCCTCCAGATTATCTTAAAAATAATATTTCAACAAAAAGGGTTGGATACAGTTCAACTTAGTAATATACATGAGGAACAGCTGGCTGCTGATCTGGAAGTGTCAGTGACTGAACCAGTGGAAAATGCTAACCATCAGGAAATCGATAAAGATAGTATATCTAAGGAAGAGGATGATAATGACTTCTTCAAAGGTTTCAACCTTTTGGAGGATGAGAATAGAAAACTTTTACAACTTGAAGTGTTGAATGCAATACGAAGAAATGTTAACATGAGTTTACAAGCATTTAAGTCCCAAATTGCTCCAACATTTAGTAAGTTCTTTAAGGAAAGGGTCAGAGATGAATCACCAAAGTTTAGTAGAAGAACCAGACAGATACTTTCCATTCTTCAAAGAGGTGTAATTGCACTGCCTATGGAAACCATATCTGAATTTCTACAAGAACACACTAAACAAAGTCAAACAGCTTTGAGAGTGCACTCTCAACAGTTTGACATTAAATCATCTTTATCAGATACCTCCAATATAATGGAAAATTCTCTTGAAGAAATGGGAAGACCTCTTGCATTGTCAGGATTTTCCCAAAATTCTCTAATATCTCCAGAAATGGTGCCATATCCAGAATTTCAAAAATTTTCTAGATTTTTAGATTCAATATTTTCTGGTTTCTCCTTGGCTGAAGTAGATAAGGAAGAATCCACCAATACTACTGTAAACAATACAAATATACCGGTAACATGATCACATGGTGCATCTATTGATCTGCATAATGATCAACCATATATTTTAGAAAGAAAAAGAGATAAAAACAAATATTGTAAATAAATTAGGGTAAGGTATCCACAAAAGGTTAGAAAAGGAGGAATTACTTTTACATTTTTTCAAGTAGGTCATTTAAAGTTTTATGAAGTTATTTCATGAAAAAAAATTCAAAAGAATTGTTTTGAAGAAGTCTTTTGTTCATGATAGAAAAGATTTTATTCTTTAGTTTAAATTATCAATATGATAAATTTGAGGAGATACTTCCCAGATAAAAATATAGATGAAAAAATAAAATTACTGTTTATTTACTAATAACTCAAACATCTTGCACTAAACATAAATGCCCTACATTGTTAGTCAACAATGGGTGGGGAGGAATGAGGTTTTATCTTTTTCCAATTACAGGTTTTAAGTTACGAACCCCCCAAAAAAATCAATCATTTAAGCTACAAAAAGCCTATTTTAAAAGAAAAAAATATATACTTGTCAAACAAAACCACAAAAGTTTATAAAAATTTGAAAAGGCATCTGTGTACTACATTCTTCCTTATCCAAGATTAGTTTTCAGCTGTATAATTTTATTTAAACTAAAAGGTGGTGAAATTTAAGACTAGTTAACACACCAGTCACTAAGCATAATCTTTGCTAGTTCAGGGAAGGAAAATTTAATTTTAGCTTAAGTTTCTTGGCTTATCCTATTACTTTAAATTTTTTTGTTTGCTCAATTTTGCTTTTGTCTCTATTTAAATGAGCATGTATATATTTTTATATGTACATGCGTGAATGGTCATTGAGACATTTAAACAGTTGAATTAATAATTTACAGGACCTAGTGGCAGAGCTCATTTTCATTGATTTGTCAAAAATTCAAAGAAAGATTTCAACATCATCAGTCACAACAAGTGTTGGGTGCTCGTGTATCCTAATTTCTACTTTGAATAGGCTAAAATTAGTTTTAAAAGCAGGATATTTCTTTTCCTTTCTAAATTCCTTCAGAAAAATGGAAAACAAATAAAAATAGTTATAGGTTCTAAATTAACAGAAAGACATTGAACTGACTGAAGTGAAAGATTTTATTTAACAGCATTTATTGAAAAAATTTATGAAATTAAATAGTCATGAAATTTTTGGAAACTAAAAAAACAAAGACTTTGTAAATAGTTTATTGCTTTGTGTGGGTGATTTTAATAAAGATAGGGAGAATGAGGCATAAATGTGAGGGTTTGTGAGTGTGGAAGATAAATTTGCAAAAAATATTGTAAAAATAAAGATAAATTTATAGTAATTAAATAATTAAAAGCTGATACACCCAGTCCCACTTCTCATTCTTTATTTTGGTGTTAATTTTGCTCAGTGACTTGCGTCTGTACTTGGTGCATATTTTCTTCTGCAGTATCATATTTGTCCTAGTAATTATTTTTATTTCATTTATTTATTCCAGTTGGTTACAGAGCAGAACGTAAAGTTTATTGGAGCATTTTGTGGGATTTCACCAGCAATACTGCTACTGTCCAAAGGATTTAAAGGATTACCTTTTCACTTAGGTAAAAGAAAATGCTTCCATTTACCGAATTCCTTCCCCTGCTTTCTTTTATTAAATATATATATATTTCTTTAATCCACTTCACAATATATATATATAAATATATATATATATATATATATATATATATATATATATATTATATATATATATATATATATATATATATATATATATATAATATATAAAACACCTCAGCTATCTTAGATTCTATTTTCCATATTATTTTATTATTTTTTTATTATTATTATTATTATTATTATTATTGTTATTAAAAAATTCAGTTTCATTACAAAAGTTTTAGAAAAAAAAAACATATTACTTTCTAAAAAAATTTTAATCAGATAAAATTTAAGTTTAAAATAAGTAATATTTTTTAAGAATTGTAGGAGCATCCCCTAATCTAAAACCAAAAATATAAAAAACAAAATTCGTAAGAGACCTGAACCTTTCATATATTTATTAAAATAAATTTTGATATTTTGATTGGTGCACCAATATACTAATGTAGATTTATTATTCTCAAAAAAAAAATTAAAAAAAATAAGTAATAACTTACCTTTGATCCTTTGGAGATGTCAATTACTGCGCACACAATTAATTATATTAAAAAAATAGTGACTGATAACTTTATCAAATTGGAATATTGCACTTATATCTTTCTTAACACAATCAATTGACACTTAAAAGTGTTTTAACATTTTATAACCTATTTAAAGTCAAAACAAAGTTTACAATAAAATATATATATATATATATATATATATATATATATATATATATATATATATATATATATATATATATATATATATATATATATATATATATATATATATATATATATATATATATATATATATATATATATATATATATAGTCTGGTTTATTAATTAATAATATAAAATTTAAAATTAGTAATTTTTTTTTTTAAATTTGAGCATACTTCCCACTCAGAGCCTGTATTTTACGATAACTGCACTAGACACACATTGTCTACTATTTGGTATTCAACTAGGCACACTACTTTTAAATTGTGCTATTTTCAATTTTCAAAAATTATAATCATTTTTTCTTTTTGTATGAAGAGAAGAGGCCAAAAAGAAACCAGTGCAAACATCAATATTTTAATTTTTTAGTAATAAAAAATGAATTCTTTAAATATTTGTTTGTTCAATTATACATTAATAAAAAAATTTTAAATTTATTTAATTTATTATTCATTAGTATCATTTTACTATTCATCTTAGGCATTGATAATTCAAAAAATGCTGACAAAAAAAATTATTGGAACCGATTAGAAGTTTTTCCTATAGTTTACCTTCCCCGAATAGTCTGGTTTCAAACAGTCCAGAATGTTCCCAGAACCATAGCTTTTCACATCTATCTATAGCATACCTTCTTTATGTTTTGCTATGACCCCTGTGTGCCTAATGTCATCTAGCAAACAGAACTTACTCTCAGCTACATATTCAATCAACAAAAACATTTTGAAAACTGGAATCATATCACCTCTTAAGAAATCTTCCTACAGAAAACATTCCCAGTTCTATTAACCTATCCTTGTAACTCTTATTTTTAAAACCAAAAATCATTTTTGTTGCCGTGTTGTTCTGCCTCCAGCATATTAATCTTTTTTTTTTTTTTAAATAAGGAGCCCAAACCTGTGCACAGTATTCAATCAGTGGTCTAAAATAACCATTATCAAGCTAACTGATTACCTCTTTACTTTTATAATTAACAATGCAGTTTATTATTCCTAGCATTCTGTTAGCTCTATTCCTAGTATCTAAACACTATTCTGAACACTTGCAAACTACTGCTGATAATCACACCCAAATTTTTTTCTTTATCCACACTCAAGATATTCTCCATACATTTAGCAGTTGAAATTCTTATTAGAATAGCCTACATAAAGAATTACACTTATTATTGAAATTCATTTGCCACTTTTCAGCCCAACCAAGAAGACTATTTAAGTCATGTTGAACTGTCATACATCCCTCAATATTTATAACATGACAGGCTAGCTTTGAAACATCAGCAAACTTAGAAACTAAACATCTTATTCCCTTATCCAAATCATTAATACAGATTAGGAAATTAAAGGCCCCAGCAAAGAACTTTGAGGAACCTCACTCTTTACCAGATGTCATGATGATTTATTGCCATTAACTACTACACACTGTCTCCTGTCCTTCAACCACTCCTGTATCCAGTTTTGAATAATCCCTCCTCTATACCACACTGAGATAATTTGTAAATCAGTTTTTTATGAGGTACCTTATAAAAAGCTTTGCTAAAATCAAGATATACATCAGCTGGCTCCCCTTTGTTGATGCAATCAGTAATATACTTCATAAATTCCAAAAGATTTGTCTGACATGATTTACCTCTCCTAAAACCATGTTGAGTGTTTTGCAAAATCTTGTCAACTAAATGCTTTCCTATTTGACTTGTTCTTTATTTTTTCTAAAACTTTTACTACCAAAGAGGGTAAACTAACTGGTCTGTAATTTCCAAGATTATTCCCACTACCTTTCTTATAAATTGGCACCACATAAGCAATTTCCAATCCTCTGGTATCTCACAATAATTAAGAGACCTATTGAATTGTATTCTGCCATGTATATAATCAAAACCTGCAGACTTATTATCAATATGTCAAGTAAATTTTTAATCACATCAAGTTCACATTTAGAGATGCAACATTTAGGGATGCAAAACTGTCTGTACTCTGTACTCTGATGTAATTGTTATCAAACTTTTCAAGTGTAAATACTGATGTAAAATAGGTGTTAAAAATATTGATTAATTCTTCATTAGAGCTAACCACTTTACAATTTATCTTAATAGGACTAATCTTTCTATTATTATTATTATTATTATTATTATTATTATTATTATTAGATTTATAAAAACTAAAGAATTTCTTCAGATCTTTATTATTATTTCATTACACTGGGAAAACCTAGTTGGTGGAATAGAGAGATAAAAGAGAATATCAGTGAAAAGTATAGATATTTTAAAATATTTAAAGGTAGTAGTAGGGAAGAAGATTTAGAACATTACAAGAGTACTAGGAATGAACTTAATAAGTCAATAAGAAAAGCAAAGAGAATAGCAGAAATTAATTTGGCAAGGAATAGTAATAAAGACCTGAAAAAGTTTTTTAGCTTCTATAAATTTAAAAGGATAAGAAAATTGGCATAATTAAAATTAATGAAAATTTAGTAAGTTTGGATAAGGAATTGGTTAATATTTTCAATACTTATTTTGTATCAGTGTTTATTGAGGAAAGATTGGATAGCAGTTTAGAGACTAATAGATCTAGTATACATGAAATAAATAGGTGTACAGCACTTGAAACTGAGTTAAATGAATTAAATCTTTATTTTATCAAACAGTGGTTTTTTATTAGGTTATGTCTATTTATTGGCCATTAGACATAGTTTTACCCTTTAAGTCTAGGTTAGGTTAAGTCTAGTTTGTTAGATCTAACTAGTTTGACAACCTAACCTAGACTTAAAGGTAAAACTACTTTTAACAGCCAGCAAATAGACCTAACCTAACTAATAACCACTTCATTTACTACAACTAACGGGTAATAAAAAGACCTAATCTACCAAAAAAACAATATGCGCTGTTTATATATATATATATATATATATATATATATATATATATATATATATATATATATATATATATATATATATATATAAATTTTTAAAATTTTGTAATGCCAATGATCCTGCAACCTTGTTGTAATAGAAAATCATAGACTATCTTTGTTACTTTCAATTCCCTGCACATAGTTTTAATCAAGCTCGCAATGCATAGGTATGTTGTTACTATTGGCAACCTGATCTAACTAAAAAATCCACTACTGCAAAAGCTACAATTACCAAATACTCTTACAGTAATAGGGTTATGAATTTTTTGAATGACATGCCACAGGAGATTATTAACGGATTCTCTTGCAACACATATAAGAAGGGGATATATATATATATATATATATATATATATATATATATATATATATATATATATATATATATATATATGGAGGGTTTAGGTATGATATAGTTTAATTTGAATAAGCCAAATTGGCAGGTATATGTGAATTTTTAGACCAGCTTGTGACTAAGCCTAACTGGCAGTTTTGTAGTGGGTATTAATGCATTGCATATTGCAAAAATATATATACAGGGATTTAGTTTTTATCTTGCCCTGCATGAATAAACTGATAACTAGGGATAGCATAGACC
The DNA here is from genome assembly GCA_009176605.1 of Armadillidium nasatum. NCBI lineage: Eukaryota > Metazoa > Arthropoda > Malacostraca > Isopoda > Armadillidiidae > Armadillidium > Armadillidium nasatum. Next base: position 106,496 of record SEYY01001096.1, on the reverse strand, counting down.
TAGTTTTTGCTACGTTATTACCATTATTATTATTTGTTTTGACAACAGAGTCTCAATAGCCCTATGTAGCTTATATATTTTTCTAATATTTTAGTGTATTAACATTACCATTAATTATTTATTTTGAATGGGACAGTCATAGACTTTAACACAATTATTTTGAAAAAGAAAGTCATAGACTTTAATTACAGTTAAAGTCTATGGGGACAGTGTCAAAAGGCCTGTGTGGCTTCTATCTCTATTTTTCAAATGTTCTAATGGTTAGGTTTTTGAGAGGATTAGCAACATTTAAGATCTTGCATTAACCATTTTAAATTTAAATTTTCAATGTCTCTGCAAGAGTGACAGTAGTGCATACACATACTGAAATTCTCCTACTTGCCAAATACACTAGTTTTACATATAATCAGTTATCAGAAATAAATCTATTTATTAGATATTGACTATTCTTTAATGCTTGTTGGACCATATAATGCTAAAACTGATAAATAGGAACCTAGTTAATTAGCAAGTGTTGCTTAAACAAGTGCACTATCTAATAATATTTTATGTAATAAAATTCCATTGAAGATTTATCATTATCGTAGAACAATTGTCAAATGTTTATAAATGACACCCAGGGACAAATAGTCTTTTCCGTACATTATTGTCATTTTGGCATGAAAAGCAAATAACAAGACCTATTTACAATGCACCTTAAATTATGAGCTGTTGAATAGTAGATTTAATTATTATTAACTTGATGGTTTCAATTATCATATGGCTGTTCTGAATGAAAAAAAATTTTTTTCCTGAAAAATACTCAACATTTCCCATCACAAGCCTACTTGCACAGGTGAAATATTAGGCCCAGGGTATCGGCCTACTTGTTTTTTAGCATTACTTACATATTCTTCTTATGAAGATTTAAGGTAGTATAGATTCATGACAATTCTTTTTAGAGTAAGATTAAAACTGTGGAATAGTAAACTATGTTAAGAAATTTGGTTTATAAAATTTTTAAAAAAAAGGACAAAAGAAAAAAAGAAAAAAAAAAAAAGAGACGAATATCCTTAGCAAAAGCATTCATCAATGTTAACAGAATAATGAAATTACAGCAAACATGAGCGGTTTGTGCTCATGCTTATTAGTTGAATATATAACCACGGTAATGATATAACCTAAATGACATTTAAAGATAGTTTAAACTTTAAAGAAGGATAATGTAGAAATGGACCGAAGGTGAAAAAAAAAACTCTAACTGGGTTTCTGGGTATTTCTGTCACCTGAGAGTGCACAGACCAGGGTTTTGGCATAATAAAAATCAAAATGCGCAAATCAGTTGATTTTTAACGTGATTTTTTATTTTTTATTTTCAAAATATGATTTTTTTTTATTTTATTGATTTTTTATTTTTTTATTTCAAAAAAAATAACGTCACTGTCTTCATAATTTTAAGTTCAAAATATGATAAGAGAGATTTAAAAAAGAAAATATATTAAAATTAATATAAATTTAGGCATTTTACTGGGTTGGAAGAAAAAATTAATCAACGTCCAACGATATTTTCTGCTAAATTATCGAAACCTGCAACACTGTTTTACTTTTGAATTCTGGCTTTAGATATTTATTTTAAAAGGCGGATGAGCTATATAAATTTATTAATTTTAAAATTTCAATAGAATGGTTTTTTTTTTTAAATTTAACTACTTTTATTTATTTTATTGAGAATATTTATATTTGATAACTATGGTATATTCAAAATACATCCTAAATTAGGATATCAACTTTTGGATGGCAACATGAAATTTTGATGTTGACTCTGTTTTGACATCTATTAGAACTTTCTGCTTTTGCGCTTAAAATGACCAAGTAAAAATGTAAAATCTGATAAATACGCGCTACTTTATCCCCCACGACTGATGCAAAAAGCTTCCAGAACTTCTAGTAATGTAAAGTATTTTAATAAGGTCTATTATTTTTTATTTTTTGAGTTTTCTTATTTGAATCTTTGGGAGTGGAATTTTGGTTTCTGAACCTATAGTTAGAACTAATTAGTTGTTCTTGACCGTAGACAGTCTGCCCTAGAATAACTTTTCTTATTCGAATTCGAGAATTCTAAAATAAGCTGGATTCGGATTCGAAAGTTCTGGATTCCGGATTCGCAAATTCCAAAACTGGGTGGATTCGGATTCGGATTCGAGAAATTCAAAATGAGCTGGATTCGGATTCGAAGGTTCAGGATTTGGATTTGGAAGTTCCCGGATTTGCCCATTATATATATAATATATATATATATATATATATATATATATATATATATATATATATATATATATATATATTATATATATATATATATATATATATATATATATTATATATATATATATGTGTGTGTGATGTGTGTATATATATATATATATATATATATATATATATATATATATATATATATATATATATATATATATATATATATATATATTCTTTGTTCAGCTCTCTCAACAAAGCTCTTTCTCCATCCACACATTTCCTTTATTCTAACATTCCTGGTTCTATCTTTTCTACTAACTCCTCAAACCGCTCTCAGACCTTTCATTTCGAAAACTTCGATTTTTTTTCATCTTTCTAACGTTCAACCTCCATACTTCACTTCCATGCATAACCACCGGTATATAGCATCCCTCAAATATTCTCACCTTCACCTTCCCTTGGTAACCTTCCTCCATCCCAAATATCCCTCAAACCACCTAACACCTTCTTCTCCGCCTCTCTTATTCTATGACCAACTTCATCACATGCTAACATTAGCCTCTCCAAAAAATCACCCCCCAGATACTTAAATAAAGTGACTATCTCCAATTTCTCCCTACTTACTTTAATTTGTAAATCATCTCCCTCAACCACACCCCTCTCCTCTCCCTCCCCATTTTTCATCCACAGCACTTTACTCTTACCCGCATTTACTCTTAAGCCCAAATATATATATATATATATATATATATATATATATATATATATATATATATATATATATATATATATATATATATATATATATATATATATATATATATATATATATATATTGTAGGGATGAACAATTCCGTCCATATACTGAAAACTCTACATTAGCGGTTGGCCCAAATGAAACTAGTAAGACGCCCATTTTCAACTAAAGTTACGCCATAAATTTCGACCTTGGCTAAAGTCGTTCTTTTTAGTTCTAATGGTTCTACATCATACGGGCGACCTGTTGTTGACTAGCCGTCCTACCTTATCAAGTTATTTCTCATATTCTGAAAAGAATTACGCGAAGAACATTTAATTCTTTGCATCAGTACGCCAATCAAGCAACGTACAGTCACACTACAACCTTACCGAGACTCCAACAAACGCTAGGATAGTTGCAGACACCTTCAGCAAAGCGAATACACCAAACTACAAAATTACCATCTCTCTGCGTTCAGCTGCAGGTTCCACTCCGGCCTGTTAGCTACAGATTGGGTCCTGGTTTTATATAATTGCTGTCCTCTTGTCTCATGAATAAAGAGACCCGAACATCCAATATTGTTTTAATCACATACCTACCTGGAGCAAACAACACAAAATATATATATATATATATATATATATATATATATATATATATATATATATATATATATATATATATATATATATATATATATATATATATATATATATATATATATATGTTGAGTCTTGCTATAGTCTAATAGTTATTGCGTTGCTATTCTCCCATTTGTACCCTATCTTAGTTTAAAAGTTGCTAACCTGGTTCTTGCTTGGCCAGTACGATATTTCTTGTACAGGTGTCCCGTCCTGTGTGAGACGTGTAAATATTCTTGAGCGGTATTTAATTCCACACGATTTATAAGTATTCTTTTGTGGTATTTTTTATTTGTTAGTTAAATTTAGAATGTAAATTTTTTTAATTTTATTATTCACATCCTTAATTGTAGCTCAAGTAAAGTAAAACAGTGCCATTCATAAAGTCTCATTCATAACAACTCCGTAGCTAAGTAAAAGAACCTTATTTTAATGTCGTATCCGAAGCACGCTTATCAATTTATTCCTTATTTTTGTATAAATATGAAATTAATAAACAATATATATAAATGAATTATTTTAAAAAAAAAATCATGCCACATCTCTTAGCTTACTTTTGCATGCATTGGTACTGAAAAATACATTTACATTTTATATATATATATATATATATATATATATATATATATATATATATATATATATATATATATATATATATATATATATATATATATATATATATATATATATACACTGTAGGGATTATCTATTGCTCTGAAACCCAAGAAAGCGCTTAATTCAATAATGTGACTTCTCTCCTAAGAATAAGTCCTATTTCTAGTAAAGATTTATCCTACAATAAATAAAAAATATTTCAATATTATAACTCACCGTTTAAAATATTCTTCAAGTAGTTCAAATAAAGGGGAAATTGTGGGATTTATAGATTTCCAAGAAGTTAAGCTTGGATAAAAGCTTATTAGTGAAAGCTATTAAGGTAAATTTTAATGTTAAAATAAGTAAATATAAAATATTCTTGGAAATTTAATAAATCCCCAAAATTCCCCCTTTTATTTTAACTATTTGAGGAACATTTTCAATGGCGATTTCTTTTTTATGTTCTTTTTATTACTTGTAGGTTAAATTTACTAGCATTAGGTTTATTCTTAGTAGAGAAGTAACAGAACTGCATTACTTAAGTACTTTCTAGGGTTTCAACGTCAGATAAAATACCAACAATATATATATATATATATATATATATATATATATATATATATATATATATATATATATATATATATATATATATATATATATATATATATATATATATATATATATATATATATATATATATATATATTAAACATCGGATTTTAAAGATTGCTAGAGGGGAATCGAACCCGGTCCCTATAGCACAAAAAGCATAGAGTTTTAGCAGTATGCTACTGGCGGTTCAAAAGAGAAATCAAAAGAGGATGCTTATGAATAATAATTCACAAGATCAACCTCAAAGGACTTCTCCCGACTACGCTTGAGCATGAGGCAACATGGCCCGGGCTTGGCCCCCATTTCCTCTCGCAAACTAAACAGATAGATCAATAATTAAAATCTGCTAACCCTCTCGATGATTAAATACATTAAACATCGTAGTTTAAAGTTTGCTATAGGGGAATCGAACCTGGGCCCTATAGCACGAAAGCATAGAGTTTACCAAGACGATATTGGCAATTCAAAAGAGAAATCCAAAGAGGAGGCTTATGAATAATAATTCACAAGAATAACCTCCAAGGACTTCTCCCGACTGCGCTTGAGCGTGTGAGGTAACATGACCCGGGCTCGGCCCTCTCTTTCCTTATTGACCTATCTGTTTAGTTTGCGAGAGGAAAGATGGGGGCCGAGCCCAGATCATGTTTCCTCACTCTGAAGAGCGGTCGGGAGAAGTCCTTGTAGGTTGTTCTTGTGAATTATTATTCATAACCCTCATCTTTGCATTTCTCTTTCGACCCGCCAGTAGCTTAGTGGTAAAACTCTATGCTTTCGTGCAATAGGGCCCTGGTTCGATGCCTATGCAAACTCTAAACTACGATGTTTAATGTATTTGATCTGCGAGATTGTTAGACAGACTTTATATATATATATATATATATATATATATATATATATATATATATATATATATATATATATATATATATATATATATATATATATATATATATATATATATATGAATATGCAGTTAATCAAGTTATTTACGGGTTAACAATAACGAAAAAATAAAATTTATTTTCCGTCTATTTGATAATATAAATATTTCTAAATTTATTATTTATGAATTTTCTTTTTAAATGTAAACATATGTAGCAGACTGTGTGAAAAATAAATGTAAATATTCGTGCTTACAAATGACCTTACCTCACCAAATTAAACTTCAGACTGGTTTAGAAAAGTAGGGGTTCTCGATACATAAGAAAATATCGATACTAAATATTTTTTAAAATATCGAATACAAATGAATACAATTATTTATAAAATATCAATCCCAAAAAATATCGAATACATATATATATATATATATATATATATATATATATATATATATATATATATATATATATATATATATATATATATATATATATATATATATATATATATATATATATATATATATATATATATTTTTATGTCTCCTCTGGTGGGCAAAGGCCGAAGGCCTACCAATATCCACCAGAGTTGGGAAGCATTCGGAATCTGGTCGCTAATGGCCGACGTAACCCGATATATATATATATATATATATATATATATATATATATATATATATATATATATATATATATATATATATATATATATATATATATATATATATATATATATATATATATATATATATATATATATATTTATTTGGCCAGATCGGTCAAGCAACAAAAAATGTAATAATAAAGAGGAGGAGGAGTTGTGAAGAAAATTTTGAACTTTTCACCACCCCTCTTTCATTCTATGCTAGTCTTGTCGCTTGACCTATCTGGCCCAATATTTTAAGAACACTGCACAAAGACTATATCTAAAAATATATCTTTGGGATTTTTGCTATATATACCTTAAAAGAGTTATAGCCAAAATATTTTGGGAAAAAATTGAAAAATTAAAGGAAAAAAAATAGAAATTTTTTTGGAGGGGTTACAACTGGTTTCTGTGGATGTGTATGCAAAAATCTGAAGGATATTTGTACTTTGTATAGTGTTCCTGAAAATTTGGGCCAGATCGATCAAATAAAAAAAAAAGTTATTTCAGGAAAATGGATGGTCAATAGATCTCCAAAACTATTGATACATACTAAAGAAATTTTACAAGAATTCAAAAATGCGTACCTTGCCTTATTGCAAACTGTCCCAAGTTATATTTTGTTATTTGAAAAATTAAAAATTTCATCCGAAAAATTCGGAAAAGGTTAAAACATGGCCCTACCCCTAATATCCCTACAATAAATTTTTAGATATGATCTTCCTGAAGCGTTCCCGAAAGTTTGGACAAGATTAGTCAAGTGACTTGGCAGTGCCCTCGATTTAAAGGAGCGTCAGTGCCAACTCGATGCTATCAGCACTACAAAAATTTTACAAGAATGTCAAAATGCGTATCTAGCTCAGTTATGAAGGTACCCCAAAAATTGATGCTGGTGCTCTTAAGATTAAAAATTTATCCAAAAAATGTCTGCTCTTCTTGAGAACGTCATAAATTTTCTTTCCCGATAAGAAATATGGGGAAATACTTGATAGACCAAACATTTTTAAATAAAAGTAGAATTAGAACTGTGGATATGATATAACACTAATAAAGAACCAAACGTTTAGGGGATATGAACTGAGGTTGTCTATATTATCTGATATAGAACGATCAAGAAAAGAAATCAGAGAGACGAAGGTCACAAAGAGATGGATAGATACCAAAAAAGGCAAGCTAATAAATCAAAACTTTGTGTTAAACTATCGAAAGCAATGGATATGACTATCTCCACAGAAAACGTTTCACATAAATGCATAAGATCAGAGGACCATGCAATTTAGTTGTCTAGAGTTTTCCTTAGGGATTTTGTCAATATGAGATAAGATTAGCAGGTTTAAGATATTTTCAAATCATTCAATTATAAGGATATATTGAAAAAATTTGGGTAGAATTAAAGCAAAAATACTCTAGTTAGAGAGTTGAGAGGTTTCGTTCATGTGGAATATAAAAGTAATCAAGCAATCAAAAGTAGTGATGATCGTAGATAAAGGACTGTGTAGGTAAAAAATATGCTTCTACACTAGGACAAAATATTTTCCTACCATGAGGCAATAAGTAATTTAAATAAAAAGTTTAAAATGTTTAATACTCATTTCACTATGACAATTCCTGGCGATGATGAGCGTTAATTATAATTTAAAAGTTGTATGTTAAAATTAAGCGTTACATCTTCAATATAGTAAAGGCAAGTCAGTTAATAGGTCCTCGTGTGACCAAAACAAAGTCAATTCAAAATTTAAGTGTTGCCACTCCAAGGATTTTCTTAGTTTAGCGGATATTTTGAAAACCCATAGTTAGTTTTATCTACTTTAAAGCAAATATATATTTCCAATAACATCAATATCGAAAGATCATAAATTTGCTTAGGAAAAGCCACAATTTTGCTTTGCACCTCGACTATGTAGGCTATTTTATGCGCTATATGCTAAATAATTTGAAAAAGTAAAACTAAGCATTGAATTTTCATAAAGTGTTTTCTCTCTATACATAATATACTCTGTCGATCTCCTTCAACTTTCCATTCTTCAATTGCATTTGAATCATATAGAAAATATTCATTTAAGCTTATTAAGGTCAACACATGAAAAATACATACATTTTGCTTAAATATTAGAGAGGCAAAAAAAAAAAAAAAAAAAAAAAAAAAAATACTAATGCCTCGGTTCCTAGAATAAAGTATCGATATATCAGTTTATAGGTTTAATAAACAAACTTTGTAATAAATATAATTTTTTCGATATATTGAACATAAAACGCATTTCTCGATATATAAATATCGATACTCTTTAAACATCTCTATGACAAAAAGCGAACCTGACTCACACAAGCAGCAGTATCCTTGAAATTTAAAATTTTGCGAAGTGCCGTGTAACCTCTTTCAGCTTGGGCCTTGGAATTTGAAATTTATTAAAGAGAAATCGCATTTCCATTTATAATTATTACATGGTTAAAGGTTTTACTGGAAAGTTTTTCTGTATATTTTATTCTATATTGTTTTCAAAGTTCGTGTAATGAAGATGTGCTCCAATAACTGGTGTATAAGTTTCACAAAATCAGACTATAAGAAAATTAACAATGACAATCGTAGGGCACGTAGTCATATTAAAACTGCTTCATAAAAATATAAGAAAATAGAAACAGAAGGCACATGGAACCCTCAAGTCTCCCAATCAAAAGAAGTAAGGTTGTGTGGGTGCCATCGCCCTTGTTGATTCGACGCTCGAAAATTTATAGAAGTAAGGTTGTTATTTTGTGTCATAAAATCATAATTAACCAGATAATTATGTTTTTCTGAGCTAGTACATTATTTTTATTATATAGAAACCTCGAACCCAAAATAGATGTAGATGCTGTGGAGAAAACTAAATGAATCATGTAACTACTTTTGTACATTAAAATTACTAAAACTAAAAATGTTTTTACCTTTAAATAGTTATACCCATAACTCTGATGGGAGTTTTGGTACTATTTCCTATTTGGGTATTATTGGTTATGTATGGTTATGCTAACTTGAAAATGGGAGTGCTTTCTGTCAGTCTGTTGTTTTTCAAAATATATGAAGACTGTTACCATTCATAATTTGCAAACTGTGTGTGGAAGATATACTATTGGGTACAGATCCCCCATAGATATATATCTTAACTTTGCAGGGAACATCATTCATCACAAGTAGTTCACTAGGATGGCCTGAAGGGCAGTATTTTGTCTTCCTGGAAGGATGGTATAATGCCCTTTGTTGGTTAGGTCCACTCTCAAAAAAATAAACTATGCCATGTATATGTAACTTTTACATGAATTTCGAAACTGCAGTAAAAAAAATTTAAATTTCAAAATATTTTTTTTAGTTACAATATATATATATATATATATATATATATATATATATATATATATATATATATATATATATATATATATATATATATATATATATATATGGTAATAATTAGATCTGGCATGATACCTCTTGATTTTTCACTATATTGAAAATATGAAGTCAAAATGTTTGAATGCATTCTATTATTCTATTACTCTACGGTGAAGTAATATAAATTCATAATAATAAAAAAAAACTATTTAAATAAACAAAAAACTGATATTTTCACTCTGAATGGTGAAACAACTGTTCTTCAATTATTATTCATTTATGCAAAAATAAGAAAAATAATTTATTACCAGGTTGTTATATTTGTTCTTTGACTGTTTATTATTTATATATCAATGCAAATTTTTTTGACATTTGTATTATTATTATTTAGCTTTCATTTCATTTATGCCTATTAATAATATTATTACTACTACTATTATTATTGTTATTTAGTTTTCTAGCATACTTACTTTGACTTATCATAACCTGAACAATCGAAGTTGCTGTGACGCACGCCTAACCAATAGATGTAATGTTGCCATGGGATATAGGTCTATTGCTGTATTACACCATATATATATATATATATATATATATATATATATATATATATATATATATATATATATATATATATATATATATATATATATATATATATATATAGTCATTTGAACATTTCTATTAGAAAATCAAATAAACAAATTTTTTACCAAAATTCATAAATGTAATATTTATATGAGTGGTTAATTAAAGTTATATAAAAAAATTTAGCAGACACACACAATTTTACTTTAGTTCACCTTTTAATTCCATTTTCTTTTAAATATAGAAATGAGACATCCAAGTCCAAACCTTGCCAAATTTGTATTTGTAAAGAAAGAATTGAACAGTTTAAAAGACAGTCGATTTCATTTTTGCAGCATAAATATTTTTATTTTATTAATTTTTTTGTTTTCTTTTCCTTTTTATGTTTTTATATTACTCTTCATGAAAGAAAAGTATGTGTAGAATGCATTTCAGCATTTATTTTACATATATTTTATTGTAAAAATTATTAAATGGGGCAAAGCAGACCAAAGAGGAAAAAAAATTTTTTTTTTTTTGGTGGGTCAAATCAATTCAGGTTGAAATATTCATAAATTATTTACTCTCTTACAGTAAGATGTTGGAATATAATATTTAAGGAAATTAATTTTTAAATTTTTATTCAAGATTGATAAATTTTTTCATAACATTTTTAAGAGCCTTTTTTTTTTTTTTAGCAAGGTGATCAAAATTTTTGGAATGCACTCTACATGATTTTTGTGATAAAGTAAAAGATAAATAATGTAAAGTAACTTATTTACTGTTCCTTTACTCACTTACTCTACTACTGTAGTTTAAAATATTTTATAGTATACCAAATTGTCATTCTTTTTCAGTTTATTTATACTATAAAACGTAATTATACTCTTTATATTTATTGCTATTTTATTCATAAATTCATAAACAATAAAAAACAATTGTAAAATTTTATTTACCTAATTTCTTAAAATAATATTTTAATATCATTTTCCTTTAAAAATATCATAATTTAGGAATTAAAACATTTTAACCCTTTTGCATTATAGCACCAACTCTAGTCAGCAATCAAAATGTCTTCATTCACTCAATATTGACTCTAGTAAGCAATAGTTGTTTGATCATATATATAAATATCAAGATATTTATTAAAAAAATTAAAGCCATATTGGGATCATGTCATTTATTTTACTTATATTGTAAAAATTATATATATATATATATATATATATATATATATATATATATATATATATATATATATATATATATATATATATATATATATATATATATATATATATATATATATATATATATATATATATATATATATATATTATATATATATATATATATATATATATATATATATATATATATATATATTTTTTTTTTTTTTTTTTTTTTTTTTTTCCCTAATAAAGGAGATCTTCATAATGAATTGTATAATTGAAAATGATTTTTATATGTATAAAAATAATTATTTTAAGTATAATGTAAAGTTGGATCTTGATTGGCTAACCTATAGACCTATAAATGACTTTGAAACCGAAAATTCTGAAGTTAAAATTTCAATAAGGGAGATTGCTGGCTGTTCACTAATGAGATCAAGTAAAAATGAAAAGAAAGAAGTGTTTCTTAAGATTTGCTCATACTTTCTTGATGGAAGTGACAGCAAAAAGAAAAGAAGAAGAAAAGTTACAATATTTGAAATTTCATATGATAGGTCATTTGAAGGAAATCTTCAGTTGGCAAATAAATGGAGAAGTTTAATCTATTTTGCTATGTACTTGACACGAGGTAAGGTTTTTGAATTTATGTTTGAAATCTAAAATTTTTGTCTTAATATGCTTTTTAAATTTTAAATTACTAGTTTTAAGATTGATAATATCAGCAACTTTACAGTTGGTTATATTAATTTTCTTATATAGCAATATTTAATATTACACCCCCTCCTTGAATATATATATATATATATATATATATATATATATATATATATATATATATATATATATATATATATATATATATATATATATATATATATATATATATATATATATATATATATATATATGCCCGTGAGTGGTGTGATAACAAAAAAAAAAAATTTAGAGATAGAGTAGATAGGTAAAAGTTCAAAACTTTGAATGCAACATTTTCATATTTTGTGTTTTATTTCAGGATCATCCCCAGCACTCTTTAAAGTAAAGAAAAATCTCTTAATATTCATCAATCCAAAGTCAGGACCTGGGATAGCACTTAAAATATTTGAAGAGAGAGTTAAACCAATGTTGTCTGAAACGGAAGTTGAATATGATCTTTGTGTGACAAATCATGCAAATCATGCTTTTGAAATAGTTCAGCACAAAGATTTAAAGACGTATGCTGGAATCATTAGCATTGCAGGAGATGGCTTAATTTTTGAGGTATAGAAATACACTGTTATATAAAAAAAATTTGCACTATAATAATTTCAATTCGATCTTTTCTATAACTTTCATTTAGTTTGAACAATCAAAATGTGTGTCAAATTTCAAATAAATTTAAAAAATGTTTTTTTTTTTTTTTTTAATTAAAGGAATTGACTCTATTCTCATTTTGTATTTAAGAAGGTAAAGTCTTTTCAAAAAAAGTTTCTGAATAGGAACCGCTAATTCAGTTAAATACCATAAAAATGATAGAATTTTTATCTTAGTTTTTAATGCAAATAAAATAATTTATTGTATGAAAACAATAATGTAGTAAATTAATTTTTATATCCAAAGTAACCTAACAAATAATTTAAATTATTAGAGAAATCAAGAGATAGATTGGAAAAATAAGATAAATAACTATATATATATATATATATATATATATATATATATATATATATATATATATATATATATATATATATATATATATATATATATATATATATATATATATATATATATATATATATATATATATATATATATATATATATATATATATATATATATATACCTTTTTTTTTTTTTTTACCTTCTCACCCCCTGACCACCCCATGTTGAGGCGGCCACACTTCGCTAATGAAGCTTCCTGCCGCAGTCGGTCTCGTCCAGAGATCCTTCAAAGAAGTGATGCCCCAGAAGATTTTGGGGCGAGAGTTGGAAGGACAGCGTAATAGAAAGTGTTTCACGGTCTCCGGGGCCATTCCGCATCTAGTACAGGTGGGAGATGCTGCCTGGTTTATTTTGAATTTGTGTTTGTAATGTTGTAGGTTTGGGTGGTGACCGCATCTCAATCTTGCAAGTGAGGTTTGTAAGTGTCTTGGGAGGTTGTTGAAGTCGGGGTTTATTTCGGGGGGGGGTCTGTTAAGGATGTTGTTTGGAGGTCTGTTGATCATGTATGAATGTGTTAGTTGAGTGTGTATATGTTTGGTTGTTGTGGTATTGGGGGGGGGAGGGGGGATGTGATTTAGGATCTGTTTGTAAAAGGCGCCGGTGGACGATGGAGGCTGTGTTAGTCTTTGTGGGGTAGGTTGGAGGAGAGTATTGTGACATGGGTGAGTGGGTAGGCGTGTTTTTGCGTAAAATTGGGTACCTATATATATATATATATATATATATATATATATATATATATATATATATATATATATATTATATATATATATATAATTTATTTCTTTATTTATTTATTTATTTATTTCTTTATTTATTTATTTATATTTATTTATTTATTTATTTTAACACCCTCTCCATGAATAGGGCTCTGCCCGTGAGCAGTGGTTTTATTATATATATATATATATATATATATATATATATATATATATATATATATATATATATATATATATATATATATATATATATATATATATATATGTAATCATTTTGAATGCTATTCCTTTTTATTCACTTGTAAATGCAGATTTTAAATGGTTTAAACCAAAGAAGTGATCGAGAGGAAGCACTATCAATTCCAATTGGAGTAATTCCTGGTGGATCTGGAAATGCATTAGCTAATTCTATTAGTCGCCTAATCAAGTAATGAAATTTCATTTCTTTTTTTATTTCCAATTTTTAAATAGAAATACTAATAATTATTATATATCATTCTGTGTATATTTCTTTGAGTATTTTTATAATTTAAAGTAGTCAGAAAATAATTAAAAATATCGTATTTGATTTTTCAAAATAAATACAATAATTATAGTTTTATTGTTAATTTTGTGAGTGAGGGTCCAATTACATGTATTTTATATGTCATTCCTTGCATTTGTTTACTTATAAATATGTTTTCAATATATATATATATATATATATATATATATATATATATATATATATATATATATATATATATATATATATATATATATATATATATATATATATATATATATATATATATTGAATTAATTTTTTTATTAATAAAAATATAGAACATTATTAAAAAATATTTGCAATTGGGTTTTGGAAGATAAATTTTGAGACTATTTAATTAATTAATTATGTGCCTTGTTTTCTTGAGTTGTTTTTTCAACTCAGTCCTATTCCTATCTATAAATTTTTCTATAGTTTAACTAATGGATTACACATTAATTCATAGTGAGCCTTACCTTTCCAATCCTGTATTGGTCAGTACTCTGAATGTTGTCAACCCTGTGGCTTCTCCTTTGGATTTAATACACATCCAGACTTTTAAAGGAAATGTAAGTTTAATTTGGGTTAGATATTTGTATTTTGATTTTGTGAAAAATATTGAAATTATAATATGACACGTGAAATATGGTAAAAGTCCTAAGCTACAATATATATATATATATATATATATATATATATATATATATATATATATATATATATATATATATATATATATATATATATATATATATATATATATATATATATCATACAATTTGTCTTCTCTCATATAAACTGTTCTGCCTATTATCAGGCCTACAGAGCTGGTAAATTTATTTTTCACAATACCAACTTTGGTTCCATCATTTTAAAATATCATGCCTCCAGTTCCATTTTACAATTACCTCACTCCAAATCTTTTGTTGCTCTGTTATGGCTCTGACGCCACTCAAAATTTTACTCATTTTGAATTTTTTTGTTTTTTTGTTTTTTTTTTTTGTTTTTTGTCTTAAGGAGTTCTTTACTGAATCTTTGTCATTTCATCTTAAGTCTTCCTCTTCGTTTGACCCCTACTTCATTTGCAGAGAGAAGGAGAGAATTTCCTAATAATGTTATCCTGATTTGTTTTAATAAAGTTCAAAATGTACCCCTATTGAAATTTAATTGATCTTTTTATTAATTTAATTTAATTAAAACCCAGAAATTATTATTGTGTATTATTATTATTGTTATTTTAAGGAATTAGAATTTTCTAGAGTGGATACTACAATGGGGTTTTGGAAAATTTTTTTGGGAAACATTAATTTTTGGTGTTTACAGGATTTTTTCTATGTCAAAGCAAATGTTTCACAAACGTAAAGAAAATATTCAAAAACATTTCAGAAACATTGTTTTCGAAATGTTTCTATTGTGTATTAGACTTTAGAGGTGTTTATGGTAAGGAAATACACAAAAGAACTGAGAAGAGAAAAATCCAAATAGAAGTTTGAAGTGTTTTGTGGTATTAATATGTTGAAAATTTTTTAGGAAAGCATACGTTTGCGAGTTTTTTATTTATAATAATTTATTGATTCAATTATTGATTTATTTATTATTTATTATTTATTTTTTATTTATAATTTATTGATTCAATTATTGATTTTGCAGGAATTGATTTCCTTTTTATCAATTGGTCTTGGAATTTTAGCAGATATTGACATCGATAGTGAGAAGCTAAGAGCTATAGGAGAAACAAGGTTTACACTATATGGCATAGCAAAAATTTTAAGTGAGTTGCTTATATATATATATATATATATATATATATATATATATATATATATATATATATATATATATATATATATATATATATATATATATATATATATATATATATATATATATATATATATATATATATATATATATATATATATATATATATATATATATATATATATATATATATATATATATATATATATATAATATATCCTTTTTCCTCTTAATTTTTTTAATTAGCAATATGGAAAAAATACAGATACAATTATATCAAGCCACAATGGATATTGTTAGAGTGCAATGTGGAATAGCATCTCCAGTATTTATTTATTGATATGTGATCTTTTAAAGATTTATGAGCCCTATGTGAGACTTTTATGCGCTTTGATATTTTGATCCACATTTCGAAGTAGTTGAAACACAAGAAGTTTTGTACTTGCTGTTGGAGTTGTCCAAGAACTGGGGCTCATACTTTCAGATAACAAAACCAATTTTAGTTCCATTTCAGAATAAACATAAATTATCCCCTTCTTGAATTATATTTTGAATAAAGTTAATTTAGAATGTATTTATTAAATATATTAAAAGTAAAGAGCAGAGAAAATATCATGGCACTATTAAGTATTTAGGAAATAAGAATTGAAGGGCAGGTAGTAGAATTCTATAACGCCTTTATAAAGCCATCATGAGGTCAAGAAGGACTATTTTTAATTTTCTCTCAAAAATAATATCTGATTCCTTGACCTCAATTGAAGTAGAGTAGCTTTTTAAATTTTTTATTACTACCATTAAAAATATATCTGGACCTTAAATATATTTATGTAAGATTTTCAAAATAATATATAAGCAATTTTTATAATATATATTAGGGATGGAGCGATACCAAAATTTTTACCGATACCGATACCTAAAAATGGGCCGATACTTGCCGATACTACTACCGATACCGATGCTTTACTCTTATCCAAAAATTTTACCGATACCGATACAGTATCGTAAAATATGCCGAGACTTGCCGATACCGATACCGATACTTCACTCCATCCCTAATATATATATATATATATATATATATATATATATATATATATATATATATATATATATATATATATATATATATATATATATATATATATATATATATATATCCAATGTTCTTTTGACTTACCATGTAGCTTATAGGTAGATTAAAAATATACTATGAAGTCCATTATTTTTATTTTTTTTCAAATAGATGCTGCTGTTTTTCCTTAACTTTTAAAACTTATAACTAGAAGATAAAAAGTGCTTTCCCTTTTTAAATTATAAATGACTTGTCCACAAAAATTACAGAGCTTATAATATTTCAACAGAATTTATAGAGAAAAATTATTGTAAAGCTCGTAACTACACTGTTATATATATATGTTTCTCATAAGTATAGACACATGGTTTGTACTTTTTAAATTAATGAATTTTAGAACAAAGGGAAACTTTCATTTTATACCATTGTACAGCATGAATACAGCATAACCATGTAATATACAGATCTCTTGTACATTTTACATCAGACACTTACAATAAGGTTCTTGTTTATACAGATTATTTTTCTGCACTAATGTCGATAATAAAAGTATATCACCTCAATATTTGATAAATAAATCATGCGTGGTAATTACTGAGTTGGGAATCAGACAAATCTATTTGAATTTTAATTCCAAGTTATGTGAAAATTAACTATGATAAGGTAGATGTTGCAGCATCTAATTCTTGTGTGTTAATGTATGCTTGCTATGTTAAAGTACTCAAACACTGAATTCAATATATTAATAAATAATATAAGCTATGACTTAAGTAAGGCCATTCCATTCGTCACTGATTGGTCATTTTCATTAATTTTTGATTGGTGGATTAGAACAAATTGTATTGGCTTGGTTTAGATAGATTGCCCTTTATTTTCAGTGATTCACTTTATTAAAAGTACTCCAATCAAATGTTGTAAGTTTTCAGTAAGAATTTCTCCAAAGTATATTTTTATTAATTTACCCATTTTGGATCAGGAAAAAGTATTACAGTAAATTTGTTTTAATAATTTTTTGGTTTTTAATTTAGAAAATATTCGTGTGTGAATCATTTTTGAATCTTTACTTTATGATGTTTAGAAAAGTAAATTTAATTTACTTGATGCTTTTTATAATATATACAGGAATGAGTAATAGAATAGGTTTGTTGCAACAATCAAGTTAGTTGAACATTCCCCAGGCTGTTTAGTGCAATGTCAAATTTATACAAGTATCGGAATAAGTAATCATCAAAATTTATCCTTTTTCAAATTGATTAATTAAATTCATTATAAAATCTTTTATTCCTTTATCTTTAATTATTTGTGAAATAGTTAAATGTTTAACAATGTAACAAGTGATACTCCTCATTTCCTCAGACAAAGATAAGAAATTAAGCAATAAATCCATGCACTTTTACCTTTTATTAGACTTGTTCATGGATTCAGCTGATTTTGGCGATCTTGCGTCCGCCCTTAACTAGGTTATATCACACACACGCACGCATATATATATATATATATATATATATATATATATATATATATATATATATATATATATATATATATATATATATATATATATATATATATATATATATATATATATATATATATATATATATATATATATATATATATATATATATATATTATAAAGAGATTTTCTGCATGCAATGATTCGAACCCATGGACAACAGCTTTGCAATTAGACAGTGTACAGAAGACTCTACTATTGAGCTACGCTGACCTCCCTTTGACTTATCATTATTAATTTCGTCGCAACAGTTGTTGTCTATGTTGGCGTTGCTTTATTTTGGTTGGTTGTTCTGTAACCCAGGAGCACCCCAGCAAAATGCCATGTGGCTTCAGTAGGGGTTTCAAGATCCTTTCTATGAATTCTAATAAGTGCCGAGTTGCTAGAGATTTTCAAAGCAGAAGAGCTTGAAAACTGATCTACTATGCCTTATTTGGGGGGTTGGGGTGGCTGCGTAGTTCAGTGGTAGAGTTTTTTTTTTTTTTGTACATTGTCAAATGGTGATGCTGTTATCAGTTGGGTTCGAATCCTGGTGTATTGAAAAAATTTTCTCTTATTATTTATTGCTAATTTTGTCTCAACAGTTGTTGTACTCATGTAGGTGTTACTTGACTTTTATTGATTGCTCCTATAACCCAGGAGCAGTCCAGCAGAATGCCATGTGGTCCCAGTAGGGGTTCCAAACACCCTTCTATGGATTCTAATATATATATATATATATATATATATATATATATATATATATATATATATATATATATATAACAGATCTACGGAAGTACAAGATTAGACTCTCTTATAAAGTTGCTGAAGAAGTTCTTCTTGATGCCACAAAACTGAAAAAAAATCCACTTTTATTACGGTCTCAAACTCATGAAGAAACTAGTAAAAATGAATACATTGACACAGACTTATCAGAAAATAAAAAACAAAGGCCATTATCTCATGATGCCAGCACAGAAAGTTTTAATTCGAATTTATTTTCTAAAGATAGTCTTGAACGAATAAACAAAATCAGCAATTTAAACAATGAAGAGATAGTTACTCAAGAGTTTCAGGAAAATTTGGATTCAACTTTCACAGACCAATTGAGAAGTAAAATAACCTTGGAAGAACCTGTTCCTGAAGATTGGGAAACTGTTGAAGGTATGATTTATCTTTTGAATAGGAATTTCTATTGATAGAACGATTAATCGTCATCGGCAAAATCGGTATAATTTTTCAATCGTCAATTTTCCGCTGATTAGTTTGCCGATTAATTTGCATACATTGGCTCTAAATATCTCTCTGCTCCACCTTCCTCTATTAAGAATGAAAAACTCTTTAGTAGTGGGGAATATATATATATATATATATATATATATATATATATATATATATATATATATATATATATATATATATATATATATATATATATATATATATATATATATATATATATATATATATATATATATATATATATATATATATATTGGGACAATTAAGAATTTTTTGATGATGAACTGAAAAAGTATATTTTAAAAATTTCCGTAATTTTAGCAAATTTAACAATTTTATAATAAAAACGAATTGTCTTTTCTTTATTGAAATGTGTAAATACATATAATTTTAATATATATTATCTTCAGTACATCGATTTTAAAAATTTTCATATGTGAGAACATTGGAAAGACATACAAAATTCTATTACTCTAAATTTAGAGCTCTTAAATTGTGATAGAAAAACTTAATCTTTTCTTCAGTTTCTGCAGTAATCCAATTTCGTCTTGGAGATTATGTTTGGCCCCCATTGCTAAACAGCCTTTAACTCTCACAGTAGAAGGTGGAACAGAGAGATATTTAAGCCAATATATGTAAATTAATCAATAGAAAATTGACAATTGAGAAAAAATATGCTGATTTTACCAATGACTAATAATTGTCCCATCATTCACACACACATACACCTATATATATATATATATATATATATATATATATATATATATATATATATATATATATATATATATATATATATATATATATATATATATATATATATATATATATATATATATATATATATATATATAATATACCTTTATAATCGGGAACGTGAATCAAAAGAAAATATCGATATAGTAAAAATAAGCCAAATACAGTATAATGAATTTGCTTACCTCAATTTATTTAATTGATGAATATTTCTGATAATTTTTTTTACAGGATTTTCATACCAGAATGATTGCTTGATTAGTAAAAAAATAAATGACATCAAATAAAAGAGTAAATACAATAATTAAGTGCCAAAGAAGTAGGGCTTTTATGAGGATTAAAAAATGAAAAGTTTGATGAGCAACCGGTGAAAACATGGCGTACTTTCCAACCTAAATTAAAATAAAGGTAATGATGGAACAGCTTCACAAGTTACACAAGATTGACAACAAGGGTATTATGCAAAATTTAGAATTTGTTTCAAAGGAGGAATACCGCATTTTTGTTATAATTTGGCTTTCCAAGAGGTCAAACAAATAGACAGTGTGCGTTAAGAAAGAGAAAGTGGATCTTTAGCTCATTCCCACTAGTTTATTCTGTGGAAACTCAAATCCTCCTCCTCCTCTCTTTTCCTCTCTCTCCTCCTCCTCCTTCCTCCTCTCTCCTCCTCCTCCCTCCTCAAACTCTTCCTCTCTCCCCTACTCCTCCTCCTCTTTCCTCCTACTCCTCCTCTCTTCTCCTACTCCTCCTGTCTCCTTCTCATCCTCCGCTCTCCTCCTCCTTCTCCTCTTCTTCTTCTCTCTCTCATATATATATATATATATATATATATATATATATATATATATATATATATATATATATATATATATATATATATATATATATATATATATATATATATATATATATATATATATTAATTTTCAAAATTTGGTGATAACTATTTGTAAATAGTAAATCAAATATAGGTTCTCTGTTTGTTTTTATGTTTAGTTTTGTACACTTAATCAACTCTTTAATTTGCCTTCCTAATAGCTTAAGAAAAAAGAAAAAAAATAAAATATATATATATATATATATATATATATATATATATATATATATATATATATATATATATATATATATATATATATATATATATATATATATATATATATATATATATATATATATATATATATATATAATATATATTTGAACAATTTTTATGAATTTTTCTTGCACTTTGATTGGAAGGTGTATTATTTATTTCAGGAAATTTTATTTCAATATATGCAACGAATATGCCGTACATCAATAGTTCTAATCTGTTTTCTCCAAAGTCGAAATTGGATGATGGAGTTTTATGGTTGTGCTATGTTAAAGACAACTATTCTAGACCATTTTGGTTAAAGGTTTGTTTATTATTATTTTATTTTTTTAAGTATTTTTTAAGTTATTATTACTGAAGTAATATTGAGATAAAATTAAATAGAATGATATGTTTCCTGTCTGCTGTGCATACATAAGATATTGCACTTGTATATGTCAAATGGTTGTACGTAATTTCAATAACATATGCAAATTTATTATTATGTGGAATAATTGTGTTTAGAAGAATTATTGTTCGTGTTGAATACTGCCTCCTATGGGTTGTCATTATGGTGATCGAATGTTTATTTTGGGAGACTTATTATTTGTTGATGAAGAGCGAGGTTTCTTGATAGAGATTGTTCGAATAGAAGAGTTTAATGTAATGGTTGTTTGCATATATATATATATATATATATATATATATATATATATATATATATATATATATATATATATATATATATATATATATATATATATATATATATATATATATATATATATATATATATATATTCTGTTGATTATGGTATCATCATTGGAGTAAGACGTGTTAAAAAGAGAAGGAACAGAAAGATTTTAGAAGAGAAATATCAAGAAAGAAAAGGAAAAAAAAAGTAATCTGATAGAGTAAAAAATACGCATGAAGAAACCTATATTTAGGGAAGAAGGATATGAATTAGAAGAAATATCAACTTTCAAGTCAAAATAAATTTATGAAGAAGAAATGTTAAAAAATTTTCAAATAAAAATACAATTTTTTCGACATTAAAATAAAAAAAAATAAAATTTTTGCTTGTGAATTATTAAAAATGATGTAATATATATATTGTTTTTGGAATTTCAGCTTGAATATTTATTTCAAAAGTATGCATTTAATATGATGTCTGAATCATCAGCTTAATAAGCTGCATAGGGTTGGGAAGACCTATCAGCTTATGTCTTTTCTCATGTACAACTGTGAATTATATGATTCGCAGTTAACGCCGCCTCCCAGCACTGCGAAGTTGTGGCGACAGGCTTAGCTAGCCGGCTACGTAAAAAATAAACTGCTCAAGATACCAAGGCTACGCCTCGAACGGAAGAAAATCTAAGGTTTGCGACTCGGCGTAATAATGGACTACAGAACCTGGAGGTGTACCACCCAACAGGCACCAATTTGCCGGGTTGAATCGTAGTGATGATGATATATATATATATATATATATATATATATATATATATATATATATATATATATATATATATATATATATATATATATATATATATATATATATATATATATATATATATATATATAATCAATTCATAAAAGAATATTATTTGTATTAACACTGATACTAACATTTTTTATTTTTACTTCCAAATTGTAAAAAGTTTTCTTTATATGTTATGTTTTCGGTATAGGTTATATTTAATATTTTAACAGGTTACATACTTTATTTTTTGTTTATGGTGTTAAAGCACGAAAATAGTCAAACCTTTTTTTTAAACTTAAGATTGTTATAAAAATAAAAAGTTATTCAGGATAGCATTAGGAGTTGATGAAGGTATTGCCAATTCCGCTATTAATAAATTAAAAATATTAAAGGAAATATGGGATAAAAGGTGTAACAAGGATTATATATTAAAGAGAGGCAAGTAATTGATGTGAAAATAAAATTTAATTAGGTAAGTTTGGGCCTCTCCATGCAACAGCATTGCCTCAGAAAGGAAGATACATAGTTCGTCATCCCTAGTATTATATATATATATATATATATATATATATATATATATATATATATATATATATATATATATATATATATATATATATATATATATATATATATATATATATATATATATATATATAAGATTATTTAAATATATAATATTTGAAATAAATAAATATTTAATATTTATTTTATAATATATATATATATTAATAATATATATATATATATATATTATAATATATATTCCATAATATATAATTATATATGTATGGAATAAATTCCGGAATTTTTTATGGAATTTCCTTTAACTATAAAGAAATTCAAAAACAAAATTTTATATCAAACTTTCAACATAAAATTATATATATATATATATATATATATATATATATATATATATATATATATATATATATATATATATATATATATATATATATATATATATATATATATATATATTAAAAGGAAGTGTTTATAGAAAGTTTATTTTTTATTTGATTAAATTTGAATTTAATGAGAATATCTAATTATCTATATTATGAGGTATTTGAGAACTTTATTTAAGTAATAGGTAGGTATGTAATATGAATATGAATGCTATATAAGACTACTAATATATTTTGTTAAAAGAGATATGAGTTATGTAAAATAAAATCCTTTTAGCAAATTTTTTTTCTCAAATAGATTAGTATTTCCCGTTCCAGCTAGAACTAGAACCAAAAAAAATTCCAAATTCCGGTACACCCCTAGTATAAATCCCCATCTTCAATTATAGGAAGCAAAAACTATACTTAATTGTTTCCTCTTTCTAGTTTTTGATGGCTATGGATAATGGAACTCATGTTGACCTTCCTGGAGTTACCTGCATTCCAGTAACAGGTTTGCGTATCGTTCCTCTTTGTTCCTCTGGAAAAATAACAGTAGATGGAGAACTAATTGAGTTTGGGCCTCTCCATGCAACAGTATTGCCTCAGAAAGGAAGATACATGGTTCGTCGCCCCTAGTATTATATCCTTCAAAATTAATATGCATTGTGTTATTATTATGGGTGCGTTTTATATATATATATATATATATATATATATATATATATATATATATATATATATATATATATATATATATATATATATATATATATATATATATATATATATATTCTGATTAAATTATGGCACAATTTAATTGCTGGTGAAATGTTAAGCCTTATAGCAGTTGTAATTTGTAGTTAGTGGAATTTATATCTTTGCACCAATATTTTGGGGGAACACCGACTATTGTAAGATTTTTTTTTATCCACTTGGAGGAGATTTTAGTATAGCGTTTAGTCATAGACTTTAATCAAATATAATAGTTATCAAGGAATATAGATATTTTCTTTAGGTTTTTCTGTCTGTAGCTAGTTATTGCTGCTGTATTTTAATAGTACCCTTGTATTGTACCTATCGTATTATTGTAAATATCGGTGGCATAAGGAATTTTATTTGGGTTTCTTTAGCATATTACCAGGTAAAAAAAGGTTATGTTCTCACCTTCATTGAGTTATTTACCAGCAGTATATATATATATATATATATATATATATATATATATATATATATATATATATATATATATATATATATATATATATATATATATATATATATATATATATATAATATAAGAAATATCTCTACATATCTTAGAAGATTTAATATAATACGTTTTAAATATTAACAAAATTAACAGTAACATCAATAAAGAATATTAATGGTAGTAGCAGGAGACGGGGAGGTTTGCCAGTAACTTGCCTACGATATTATGATACCAAATTAATAATATATTTTTTCTACTTATTTTGTACTTAAGTTTTATTTAATCCGCAACTTTTACTCTTTATTACTCTCTAACCTTTTAACTTACTGCAGAAAGTTTCTTTATGGTTAAAAAAGTTTATTTATTTGTAATACCATTATTGATTTTCATGAAGCACTGATAGATAGATAACCAAAACACTGATTTATTTTATGGGTTTTTAAAAGATTTTTTTAATTCAAAAGGAGACTTTATTTTAAGTTTTATATTAAATATAACTATACATTTTTATATGTGGCTATGATTATATATTTTTCCTGTTATAGGAAGGATTTTACAATGATTTGTATGAATTATTAGGTTAAGTACAAATACATGCTCAAATATTAAAACCATCACCATTTGTGAACAGCAGCAATAATAAAAAAAAGTGTGATAAATAAACTTTAATCATTAAATAAGTTAATTGGTTTGCTGTGATATTTACGTTTTAAAAAATAGTACTCAAAGGCCACAATGAAAAGGCTGAATAAATTTTTGTTTTAAAATTTTAAAACCAAAAAAGGTGTTGCACGAACTACTCATCTTATAGGAGGTTTTACGAGACTGGAGAGTTCAAAAGAGCAATTTGCTCGTTGTAATATATGAAGATTGAGGGGGGGGGGGATGAGATGGAGCATGTGAAGCAAAAGAATCATGGACAAGAAAACATTAGATAAAAAGTTGATAAAGTTTATGAATATAGTTTCTACTAGAGATGGAGCGATACCAAAATTTTTACCGATACCTAAAAATGCCGATACTTGCCGATACTACTACCGATACCGATGCTTTACTCTTATCCAAAAAATTTGCCGATACCGATACTGAAAAGGTCGATACCGATACACCGTATCGGAAAATATGCCGATACCGATACCGATACTTCACTCCATCCCTAGTTTCCACTCTTTCAAAAAGACCTGTATGTGTAGTGCCACCCCACATGCGTGACATATTTTAAATATGGTATGTTAAGATTACCTCTAATATTCTTAAGACAAAAGACAACAGATTAGTGAGATAGAAATAAAATTTGTAGTTAACTTGAAAAATGATCCTGATTATCAGATTGAAAGGATCAGTTAAATATATGAATCAGGATAGGCGTAAAGAGTTTAGAAAGGGTATTAGTGAGCTGTGCTTCAAGAGTTTAAACCATGGTCATTAGAAACTTACTTTTCTTAGAAATTAAATTAGCTTCTAGAATTGAGGATATGCTTTATTAGTTAGAAAATATATAAAAGGATAATGATATATTTATTATAGGTATTTATAAATTAGAGTATGGAGCAGTCCAAATTTTAAATAATTATTTTCATTGTTTAGTTATTAAATTTGGTCTTTAAAATATATTGATTTCCATGGAAATGTATTCCTGATGATTTTATATATATATATATATATATATATATATATATATATATATATATATATATATATATATATATATATATATATATATATATATATATATATATATATATATATATATATATATAATATAGGGATGGGCCGGATATACAGTTGCTATCCCGTTATCCAAGCTTTTTTTCGGTATCCTGCCGGAAAGTACTACTATCTGGCGAAAATAAAATGTTTAATTATAAGAAGTAAAATTTTCAAATTTTTAAAAAGTATAATATGTTCTATCTATTTCTACTTTATTCTTTATAACTACCTTTGGCCCTTCACGTTAAATTAATCATGATATGTATTCGAAAATTTATTAATATGTTCACATTACTATAAACTGAAATAAAATTTTAAGTTTTTTCGCAATATATATTATATATATATATATATATATATATATATATATATATATATATATATATATATATATATATATATATATATATATATATATATATATATATATATATATGAGATGTGTCTGGAGGAGCGCACCAAACTCCAAGAGTTAATGCTACACATAAATGTATGACTAAAAACCCCAAAAGTTATAATCTGATTTCATTCGTTTTCGAATTACAGCTTTCCAAAGGTTTATGTATGATCAAACAGGCTAACACCAGTTTATTTGAAAAATGCATTTTTTTATTTTAAGTTTTCAAGAGTACCACCATGGACCTTTATACATATTCTTGTTTATCTGCGAATAATAATTGTTGCTTTCCTAAGTTCTTCTGATTTTCTTTTTATGTGAGCTGCGGCATTAAAGTACGGCGAATTAGTTCACCTCGATTATCCACCTTTCTTTTGTACACCACTTTTCAACCAGACTCATAAGCAAAAATCTAGTGGTGTGAGGTCTGGAGATCTTGGTGGCCCATCTCGACCAATTCATCACTAGAATAGTTCCATTTAAATATTCTGTGACTTGGCGAGCAATATGTGGAGTAGCTCCATCTGGCTGACAGTACATAATATTTTTTATGTTTAGAGGAACATGTGCTAAAAGATCTTGTAACTCATGTAACCTAAAAGAAATAGAAAGTAAGATAAACTACAAAAATGATAAAACGCTCATCTTTATAATGAAGTGAAGATCCTTCAATCTTGATTGAGCGTTTTCCATTCCTTTTTTTTCATTTCGGATAATTAACTTCTTTTTACTTGGATATGAGCTTCCATGACAGCTATCTGTGAATAATATTAGCAATAGAGAATATGCTCACAATATATACACACACAGAAGGTATCCCATAGAATATTGTAAATCTTTGTTAATTTGATACATACAAATTGGTACACATTAATACTGAAGTATTAGTATTGCCCTTAATGACTTGTGATTTGTATGTGTATCCGTATATTAGTCAGTTTTTTTGTATCATACTTTGCTCTCCAACTCAGTGCTTCTCGACTTTTTTTTTTTTTTTATCTCGTCTCATTAAGCAGATTTTTCTCTGACTCACTTTTCCAATTATCCAAAAATTAAAAATAAAATTGAATAAATACTGAAGAACTCGCAATCCCCCACCTTGAGAAGGTCTTCTCCAACTTAAAAAACCCTCTAACTCCGATCCCGATGGCTTTCTAAATATTCATGAATTGTTGGTATTGAAGAGAATGATTATTTCTAAGTCATAATCAGAAGGTGCAAGGGAATGGCAAAGCCGATTGAAGTAAGATACAAGTTAAGTTCTTGTATCTTAGGCTTTATTGTTTTAGTATTGTGTGAAGGAGCGTTATATTCTCTGAGCAAATTGTTTCTTACAGTTGATTAAAATGGGATAACCATTGGACAAAGCATTTTACATTTGGTACAATTAAGTAGAGTCCATCTAGTTCGAACTCTAGTGCATCGAATCATCGATATTGAAACAAACATATGCCATAACTTTGTTTCCAAATTTTCCT